>JARYGA010046045.1:0-20007 GCA_030545235.1 Helianthus tuberosus | reverse complement strand
AAAGGATGGAAGCAAGCAAGCTCCAAACAAGTGGGAGTAGAATTAGAATGAAATGAGCAAAGAATGGTGAATGAGGTGCTTGTTATTTATACTTGTTTGTGTTTTACAAGATCATGACATGTGGCTTGAGTGTTTTGCAAGGATTAACAAGATTTGAACAAGAGTTTACAACCAGCTGTTGCTGGCAAGAACCTTCTGCCCAAAGAAGGCCATCACACCCCGCGCCAAGAATGACCCCCAGCTGTCACGTGACGCCACCCCCCCCCCCCCATGATAGTTTCAAGTTTTGGCAAGTTAGGTCCCTGTACTTGTTTTGTTGGTTTTTGACGCTTTTAACCCCTGTTAACCCAAATTTTAGGTTACATAAGGGCGTTAAGGAATATGTGACTTGGACTATGTCCGAAAATGTCGTGGATGGCAGTTCGTTCAATTGTAGGTTACGCGTTTCGCAAAAATGCATAGAACGCTTTAACAAACACGAATATGATCCAAAATTCGCAACGATCGATACTTTCGCATTCTCATCAATAAAATACAAGATTTTATTGAGTGCAAAAATATTAGGATTCTTATATAGGGTTCGTAGTCAGAAATACGAGAATCAGTACACTTTCGTAGTTTGTTGAAAATAGTCCTTGAGTTTGTATAAACATGTTTCCTTCATCCCTAACCCTTCGAAACTTATTTCTAAGTTATGTAAAGGGTATTTAGGGTATGTGTAGCATATGTTCTTATTCTGGAGTGTACGTCACGTTAAATGGATTACGTTTAAGTATCGGTTATCGAATCGCTTTCAAAGAAAAAGTTTTTGAAAGCCCAAAATTTTGCACAAGGGTTAGAGTCTCCCCTACTTTAGGAAATTTCATCCCGAACTTTATTCGAAGGAGACCGTAGAGTGTAATTGAAATGATTGAAAGATAAGCAAAGTGCTAGATTCCAAAGATGCGGAGCATCGTTTGGTGTTGGAAATTTTTGGGGGATTCAAAGTGTGAGTAGGGATATTCGAAGTATCTTAAGGTGTTTAAACCTTTAGAACTTATGAATCTTTAAAAGTGTCATCAAGTGTATAAAAAAAGTTTTGTATAGCCCTATGTTAAACTAAGCTCTTAGTGTAAATCCTAACAAACAAAGGGGTGTACATTCAAGCCTGGGCATACGTACACGGTTTCGAACGTCCCATGAGGTACATCCCATGTACCATGAGCATATCATGCATAGGAGACGGGTCAACATAACTACGGCATTAAGGTCGTCACCTTTAACACCATAATATACTCCCGATCGGCTCGATTAGAGTTAATGAATGTACTTGTCATGGACATTGCATTCAATAAACACATAATAAATCTTCATATAATCACATAGAGGTCCAAGATAACATAAAATATTCAAGTGATCCTAGTAACGTTTTGAAGAATAACACAATAAGAACACATATATATAGGAAGTACCATCGGCGTATCCACCATGCTCTTATCGCATCATACCCGTCCCATTACCTAATCACTCTAGATTTTATGCCACAATACTTAACAAGGATTACTATGATTCTCATGCGTCGAACCTCATAATTATGTGTGCACCCATAATTACTCGTTTCGTCGCATGGTCCATATAGCTCCCCTTGTTAAGCGAGGGAAAACAAATAATAAGGTCGAACTAACATCTATTGAATAAAAACGTGTTTCATACTAGCAATAATAGCACTACTTGTTTTGCATACAACAAAAATTAGTAGCAGGTATTTCATTCTAGTACAAATGTTAATATATGCTTCATACTAACCAAACTGGTAGTATGCATCATATACTAAGCATGGATTGTCATAAACAATGTAAGCACATCGAGAAAATGTTTTCAAATCATGTGCTAGGTATGCTAGATCAACATACTAAGCAAAATGTATTTGAAAATCGTGTATTAAGTATGCTAGGTCAACATACAAAGCAAAATGTATTTGTAATCATATACTATACATACTAGATAAATACACCATGTATGTAATGTCATGAAAACAAAAGTAGTAGTGATAGGCACATAGTATTTGTAGAGATCGTGTTGTAGAGATTGTATGAACACACTATTGTGCGATCACAATATGCTAAACTACGAGATTTAGCTACTAATAATAAAGAACATAATCCTCGAAGTCGGTATGTAGTTGTATATTACACATAGTGTAATCACATTGGAATTTGTAAATGGAATACGAATAACAAGAATGAAGAAAAACTTCTTGAAATTTATATTGTCATTACAAATATAGTTGAAAAATGTTCATTGTCTTTGGATAATAAATAGGAAATGTAGAGGTTCAAATGATCATAAGTGCTTGATCATCAGCTTGAGCCTCACTGACATTGAACACTCATCCATTAGCATTAGCAAGCTTAAGGCAGTTTCGCTTGAAATGATTTAAATCACCACAATTGAAACATGCTCCAGCTGGATAGAGAAGGCGTGTTTGAGTAGGGGCTGCTTGGTTTTGGGTGTGACAGGTTGCAGCTAGATGTCCAAAAAGACCATAGATTGTACACTGGCCGCATGGAGAATTTGTTGGGTGATGATAGCTGCAACGATTGCACCGTGGTTGCTTTCCATGATAAAATCCTCTAAAGGGTACTGAATTTAGTGGAATTGGTGCGACAATTGTATAATTATTTGAAGCCTTACGCTTCTTAGACTTTTTAGAAGGTTCAACCTTTGTTCCCTTTGGATTCTCCTTAGTAGTTCTAGCAGTTCGTTTCTTGTCTCCTTTTTGAAAAAGTTTCCCTTTTCTAACCTGGGAGACGGTTAGGGTAGCGGCTAGTTCGATAGCCTTCCTAAGCGTTGCGGGTTTGCTGCCAGTGACAATATCTTGGACTGGATCAGGTAGGCCATCAATATATTTCTCAATGGCCCGATCCGGAGGTGTGACCATAGTGGGGCAGAGTAGGCTCAACTCTTCAAACCGGTCAGTGTAGGCACGGTTTTCCCCACTATCTTGTTTGAGGTAATAGAATTGGGTTTCGTGTGCCCTCATTTCACTTCGTAGGCAGAATTCTTGGATTTTGTAACCCCTTTTAACCTAATATTTAGGTTATATAAAGGTGTTAAGGCATGTGTAACTTGGATTTTGTCTAGAAATGTTGTGGATATCGTTTCGTTCGATCTTACGGTTACGCGTTTTACAAATAAAGTATAAGACTTAATCGAACACGAAAATGATCGAAATTGTTCAACGATTGATAATTTTGCATTCTCGCAAATAAAATACAAATAGGACAATGTTCAGAATTGTATAAAGACTGAAAATGTGCGAATGTCACATCTACTGTATAAATGTGACACGTGTTATGAATAAACAAGGATAGTACTTATTTAAATGTAGTATTTATTGTGATGGAAAATCCAAAGTTTGTTAAATATTATGTTGGCAGTAATAAGATAAACATTTATCGTGTAACGAACAAAACGCGAAACGAACGTCGGTGACCGATATGGTCATAACCGGAAGTCAAAGCAAAAGTTAATTTGCTTGGCTTTCGGCCATTGTCTAGCCTATAAATGAAATACGACTAAGAGAGAATACTTACAAGTGTTCAAGGTAGAGATTAAACTCCAGAGAGGAGGCCTCTATAGATCAGAAGCACTCCAAGAAGATTCAGAATGAGAAAATGTGAAGGTGCAAGTTGTGAAGGCTCATGGAGGCCTCTATTTATAGTTGCACAAGGATCATGAGATGATGACAAGTGTTCTCATGGTTCCCTAATGTTGGACTAGTGTCCATTGATGTGTAAGAAGCAGGGAAATGGTGGCAATTCGTGAGCAGTTGCACCCCTTAAGGACTGTAAGGGGTGGTGGCTTACCGTCCGTAAGGACCTTCAGTGCCCACGGTATTTTCAAATACCTTACGGTCCATAAGGCATAAGTCATGCAGTCTGTAAGGGACTATCAGGAATAAAATAATTATAAATACCTTACGGTCCTTAAGGCATATGCCTTACGGTCTGTATTAAGATTAAGTTATGAAATAAGTTATAAGTTCCGTACGGATAGAATTCCTTTCTTTCGATTTATGTCGTTTTGATATAAGTATATCATTTCTGATTTTAAAATCCGTATTAAGATTAAGTTATGAAATATGTGTTGGAAGTTACAAACGTTTTGAAAAAGGTTTTGTTTTATATCAGTTATTTAGAAAATGGTTTATGAAAAATATTCTTTTCGTATTTATAAGTATACATGTTTGTGAGTTATTTGTTTATAAATTTACAAATCAAATTTCATACTCTAGTGGTTCATTATTAACGAGTCAAGATTTTATCTTGTTTCGTTTAATAAGCCACATTTTGGGGACGAAATTGTCAAGATAGGATTGATATCCATACCTTGGTGACTGGTTCCACTCTTAAATTTTAAAACTCCTCACGTCTTTGATTATAAGATTCATTTGACAGTTCGTTGAATTCCTATTCTAATCATAACCTTTGATTTCGCTTTCATGTCATGTGATAGTTTTCTGTTAAGTTGTACTCATTATCGCATGTTCCAATATATGTTCCGTTTTGTTCTGAAAATAAGTTTTATAAGTTATGTGAATAAGACTCTTTGTACTCTGATACCCTGAGTATCGCTTCTCGTGGAGTGTCCCACGAGCATGTTGTTGTGGCATCAACATCATGTGCTCCATCCGTGACGGAGAGATTAGTTCACGGCGTCTCTTAAGTACAAGTGTGGTACATATAAGCTATTAGGAGGCGTATGGATCGATCCTAGGATTTAAGTTATAAGGAGATGGATAACGGGTATGCCAACTCGCCATTTCATGTGATAATTATGCAGGAGTAGCTACCTGTGTATTGTCACGTTTTAAGTTTTAAGTTTGCTCATGGGTACATCCGTAAGATATGATTATGAAATTAAGTTACTTGCATCATCAAGTTCCATCCAGTTATCAAATAAAATAAGCTTTTGTTTTCCTCTATCCGCACACTGGGCTAAACTTTCAAAATTTTGCTCAGACGTACATTTTTTGTTGTTGTTTTCTTCTTTACGTTAGGTTATCAAGACAATCTGGGACGGAATATGGAAGAGTGCTCGAGTGTTTGGAAAAGACGGTAGAAATAATTGTAATGGATTAGATATCCTTCATTAAGTTGAAAAGCCTTGTAATACATTTAAGTATAAATGGAAATATGTTTTTGATCTGACTACTGTTATAGTGACACGCCGGCCCGTTCCGGGACGGGGTGTTACAGCTATGGTATCAGAGCAAAGGCTCTTTCCTGTAGAAAACTTAAACATAAGTTAAGACCTGTGAGGTAATGGGTAGACATTGGGTTAGGATTTCGATGTCCAATCAGTCGATACATAGGTTAGTAACTTTTCTTTTCACTTCATGATAGTCTCGAACATAAGTATTTCGTCATCTTCATTGTTTTTACTCTAGCTTTATTTCAAGTATGACTATTGATCATAATGGGCCGCGTTCAAGTATGATTATATATATATATATATGTATGTAATAATTTCGAGGACGAATTTTTTTTTAAGAGGGGTAGATTTGTAACACCCGAAAATTTTAAAACACAAAATGTAACAACCCTTATGATTAATAGTCCAATAGGAAACCCTAATTAAGACACCCAAGTAATTCTGTACAAACCCTAGAATTTTCAGAATTTTTAGAATCAGGATCAGGGCCCCTAAAACTCAGGGGGGGTATTCCCTACTTGACGATTATCTTAATTAATTGCGGACGAAGTTGAAATTTTAAGTTCAGTCGACTCACCTAGGCTACAAATACACGCGGAAACCGTATGTCAAAAGTTACCCCTCGCGCCACGCGAAAGGAACAAGGAATCCTGTCGCGCCACGCGACAGGGACCATTTTCTAGCTATAAATAGAAGGCTTCGGGACTTGATTCTGGGCACAAAAACGACGAAGAAACTCAGAATACACTCTGAAATATCGTCCAATTACTCAATTAACACACACAAAACACTAATTAAGTATAGCAGGGTGCTGCAATCAGGGTATTAACTCGATCGCTATTACGATTCATTGTCCGATCGATCAATGTACTCAATGGATGTTTAAGTGCTGCCCACATTAGGGTGATGCTTTGTCATTAATCGTGATTTCGACGGGATGTTGAGTGCTGTCCGAAAACGGACTATGCTCTGTCCTTCGTTGTGAATCCGATGGATGTTTAAGCATAGCACTTTGTCATTCGTTGTGAGGGTTGATCTCGTGAGTTATCGTAAATGCTGTATTAAGTTAATTACCTAGTTTGTGTGCAAATTAGGTTAAGAGTATAATCAGTAGGCTAAACTCTGCCCGTATAAATCTACAATTGAAAACAAGGTAGCATCACTTGGAAATTTTAAGGTACGGATAGACTCCTTTCTTTCGATTTATGATTTTAAATTCCGTATTAAGATTAAGTTATGAATTCCGTACGAATAGAATCCTTTCTTTCGATTTATGTCAGTTAGGTACGTATAGAATCCTTTCTTTCGATTTATGTCAGTTAGGTACGGATAGAATCCTTTCTTTCGATTTATGATTTTAAATTCCGTATTAAGATTAAGTTATGAATTCCGTACGAATAGAATCCTTTCTTTCGATTTATGTCAGTTAAGTACGTATAGAATCCTTTCTTTCGATTTATGTCAGTTAGGTACGGATAGAATCCTTTCTTTCAATTTATGATTTTAAATTCCGTATTAAGATTAAGTTATGAATTCCGTACGAATAGAATCCTTTCTTTCGATTTATGTCAGTTAGGTACGAATAGAATCCTTTCTTTCGATTTATGTCAGTTAGGTACGAATAGAATCCTTTCTTTCGATTTATGTCAGTTAGGTACGTATAGAATCCTTTCTTTCGATTTATGTCAGTTAGGTACGTATAGAATCCTTTCTTTCGATTTATGTCAGTTAGGTACGTATAGAATCCTTTCTTTCGATTTATGTTAGTTGGGTACGTATAGAATCCTTTCTTTCGATTTATGTCCGTTGGGTACGGATAGAATCCTTTCTGTCGATTTACGTCGTTTTGATATAAGTATATCATTTCTGATTTTAAAGTTCCGTATTAAGATTAAGTTATGAATTCCGTACGGGTAAAATCCTTTCTTTTGATTTATGTCGTTTTCCTGATTTTAAGTTCCGTATTAAGATTAAGTTATAAAATAAGTTATAAGTTCCATACAGATAAACTCCTTCCTTTCGATTTACGTCGTTATTCCTGATTTTAAGTTCCGTATTAAGATTAAGTTATGAAATAAGTTATAAGTTCCGTACGGATAGATTCCTTTCGGTCGATTTACGTTGTTTTGATATAAGTATATTATTCCTGATTTTAAATTCCGTATTAAGATTAAGTTATGAAATAAGTTATAAGTTCCGTACGGATATAATTCCTTTCTTTCGATTTATGTCGTTTTGATATAAGTATATCATTTCTGATTTTAAAATCCGTATTAAAATTAAGTTATGAAATATGTGTTGGAAGTTACAAACGTTTTGAAAAAGGTTTTGTTTTATATCAGTTATTTAGAAAATGGTTTATGAAAAATATTCTTTTCGTATTTATAAGTATACATGTTTGTGAGTTATTTGTTTATAAATTTACAAATCAAATTTCATACTCTAGTAGTTCATTATTAACGAGTCAAGATTTTATCTTGTTTCGTTTAATAAGCCACATTTTGGGGACGAAATTGTCAAGATAGGATTGATATCCATACCTTGGTGACTGGTTCCACTCTTAAATTTTAAAACTCCTCACGTCTTTGATTATAAGATTCATTTGACAGTTCGTTGAATTCCTATTCTAATCATAACCTTTGATTTCGCTTTCATGTCATGTGATAGTTTTCTGTTAAGTTGTACTCATTATCGGATGTTCCAATATATGTTCCGTTTTGTTCTGAAAATAAGTTTTATAAGTTATGTGAATAAGACTCTTTGTACTCTGATACCCTGAGTATCGCTTCTCGTGGAGTATCCCACGAGCATGTTGTTGTGGCATCCACATCATGTGCTCCATCCGTGACGGAGAGATTAGTTCACGGCGTCTCTTAAGTACAAGTGTGGTACATATAAGCTATTAGGAGGCGTATGGATCGATCCTAAGATTTAAGTTATAAGGAGATGGATAACGGGTATGCCAACTCGCCATTTCATGTGATAATTATGCAGGAGTAGCTACCTGTGTATTGTCACGTTTTAAGTTTTAAGTTTGCTCATGGGTACATCCGTAAGATATGATTATGAAATTAAGTTACTTGCATCATCAAGTTCCATCCGGTTATCAAATAAAATAAGCTTTTGTTTTCCTCTATCCGCACACTGGGCTAAACTTTCAAAATTTTGCTCAGACGTACATTTTTTGTTGTTGTTTTCTTCTTTACGTCAGGTTATCAAGACAATCTGGGACGGAATATGGAAGAGTGCTCGAGTGTTTGGAAAAGACGATAGAAATAATTGTAATGGATTAGATATCCTTCATTAAGTTGAAAAGCCTTGTAATACATTTAAGTATAAATGGAAATATGTTTTTGATCTGACTACTGTTATAGTGACACGCCGGCCCGTTCCGGGACGGGGTGTTACAGCTATGGTATCAGAGCAAAGGATCTTTCCTGTAGAAAACTTAAACATAAGTTAAGACCTGTGAGGTAATGGGTAGACATTGGGTTAGGATTTCGATGTCCAATCAGTCGATACATAGGTTAGTAACTTTTCTTTTCACTTCATGATAGTCTCGAACATAAGTATTTCGTCATCTTCATTGTTTTTACTCTAGCTTTATTTCAAGTATGACTATTGATCATAATGGGCCGCGTTCAAGTATTATTATTATATATATATATATATATATATAGGTATGTAATAATTTCGAGGACGAATTTTTTTTTAAGAGGGGTAGATTTGTAACACCCGAAAATTTTAAAACACAAAATGTAACAACCCTTATGATTTATAGTCCAATAGGAAACCCTAATTAAGACACCCAAGTAATTCTGTACAAACCCTAGAATTTTCAGAATTTTTAGAATCAGGATCAGGGCCCCTAAAACTCAGGGGGGGTATTCCCTACTTGACGATTATCTTAATTACTTGCGGACGAAGTTGAAATTTTAAGTTCTGTCGACTCACCTAGGCTACAAATACACGCGGCAACCGTATGTCAAAAGTTACCCCTCGCGCCACGCGAAAGGAACAAGGAATCCTGTCGCGCCACGCGACAGGGACCATTTTCTAGCTATAAATAGAAGGCTTCGGGACTTGATTCTGGGCACAAAAACGACGAAGAAACTCAGAATACACTCTGAAATGTCGTCCAATTACTCAATTAACACACACAAAACACTAATTAAGTATAGCAGGGTGATGCAATCAGGGTATTAACTCGATCGCTATTACGATTCATTGTCCGATCGATCAATGTACTCAATGGATGTTTAAGTGCTGCCCACATTAGGGTGATGCTTTGTCATTAATCGTGATTTCGACGGGATGTTGAGTGCTGTCCGAAAACGGACTATGCTCTGTCCTTCGTTGTGAATCCGATGGATGTTTAAGCATAGCACTTTGTCATTCGTTGTGAGGGTTGATCTCGTGAGTTATCGTAAATGCTGTATTAAGTTAATTACCTAGTTTGTGTGCAAATTAGGTTAAGAGGATAATCAGTAGGCTAAACTCTGCCCGTATAAATCTACAATTGAAAACAAGGTAGCATCACTTGGAAATTTTAAGGTACAGATAGACTCCTTTCTTTCGATTTATGATTTTAAATTCCGTATTAAGATTAAGTTATGAATTCCGTACGAATAGAATCCTTTCTTTCGATTTATGTCAGTTAGGTACGTATAGAATCCTTTCTTTCGATTTATGTCAGTTAGGTACGGATAGAATCCTTTCTTTCGATTTATGATTTTAAATTCCGTATTAAGATTAAGTTATGAATTCCGTACGAATAGAATCCTTTCTTTCGATTTATGTCAGTTAGGTACGTATAGAATCCTTTCTTTCGATTTATGTCAGTTAGGTACGGATAGAATCCTTTCTTTCGATTTATGATTTTAAATTCCGTATTAAGAGTAAGTTATGAATTCCGTATGAATAGAATCCTTTCTTTCGATTTATGTCAGTTAGGTACGAATAGAATCCTTTCTTTCGATTTATGTCAGTTAGGTACGTATAGAATCCTTTCTTTCGATTTATGTCAGTTAGGTACGTATAGAATCCTTTCTTTCGATTTATGTCAGTTAGGTACGTATAGAATCCTTTCTTTCGATTTATGTTAGTTGGGTACGTATAGAATTCTTTCTTTCAATTTATGTCCGTTGGGTACGGATAGAATCCTTTCTGTCGATTTACGTCATTTTGATATAAGTATATCATTTCTGATTTTAAAGTTCCGTATTAAGATTAAGTTATGAATTCCGTACGGGTAAAATCCTTTCTTTCGATTTATGTCGTTTTCCGGATTTTAAGTTCCGTATTAAGATTAAGTTATGAAATAAGTTATAAGTTCCATACAGATAAACTCCTTCCTTTCGATTTACGTCGTTATTCCTGATTTTAAGTTCCGTATTAAGATTAAGTGATGAAATAAGTTATAAGTTCCGTACGGATAGATTCCTTTCGGTCGATTTACGTTGTTTTGATATAAGTATATTATTCCTGATTTTAAATTCCGTATTAAGATTAAGTTATGAAATAAGTTATAAGTTCCGTACGGATAGAATTCCTTTCTTTCGATTTATGTCGTTTTGATATAAGTATATCATTTCTGATTTTAAAATCCGTATTAAGATTAAGTTATGAAATATGTGTTGGAAGTTACAAACGTTTTGAAAAAGGTTTTGTTTTATATCAGTTATTTAGAAAATGGTTTATGAAAAATATTCTTTTCGTATTTATAAGTATACATGTTTGTGAGTTATTTGTTTATAAATTTACAAATCAAATTTCATACTCTAGTGGTTCATTATTAACGAGTCAAGATTTTATCTTGTTTCGTTTAATAAGCCACATTTTGGGGACGAAATTGTCAAGATAGGATTGATATCCATACCTTGGTGACTGGTTCCACTCTTAAATTTTAAAACTCCTCACGTCTTTGATTATAAGATTCATTTGACAGTTCGTTGAATTCCTATTCTAATCATAACCTTTGATTTCGCTTTCATGTCATGTGATAGTTTTCTGTTAAGTTGTACTCATTATCGCATGTTCCAATATATGTTCCGTTTTGTTCTGAAAATAAGTTTTATAAGTTATGTGAATAAGACTCTTTGTACTCTGATACCCTGAGTATCGCTTCTCGTGGAGTGTCCCACGAGCATGTTGTTGTGGCATCAACATCATGTGCTCCATCCGTGACGGAGAGATTAGTTCACGGCGTCTCTTAAGTACAAGTGTGGTACATATAAGCTATTAGGAGGCGTATGGATCGATCCTAGGATTTAAGTTATAAGGAGATGGATAACGGGTATGCCAACTCGCCATTTCATGTGATAATTATGCAGGAGTAGCTACCTGTGTATTGTCACGTTTTAAGTTTTAAGTTTGCTCATGGGTACATCCGTAAGATATGATTATGAAATTAAGTTAGTTGCATCATCAAGTTCCATCCGGTTATCAAATAAAATAAGCTTTTGTTTTCCTCTATCCGCACACTGGGCAAAACTTTCAAAATTTTGCTCAGACGTACATTTTTTGTTGTTGTTTTCTTCTTTACGTCAGGTTATCAAGACAATCTGGGACGGAATATGGAAGAGTGCTCGAGTGTTTGGAAAAGACGGTAGAAATAATTGTAATGGATTAGATATCCTTCATTAAGTTGAAAAGCCTTGTAATACATTTAAGTATAAATGGAAATATGTTTTTGATCTGACTACTGTTATAGTGACACGCCGGCCCGTTCCGGGACGGGGTGTTACATATACGTAAACTGTTACGTAAACATAATCAGTTTAACGAGACATACACTCCGGAATAATGACATAAGCTAAACATACCCAAAATACCCTTAACATAACTTAGAAATAAGTTTTGGAGAGTTCTGTATGGCAAAATAATGTCATTTCATGCACAGGGACTAAATGCGTCAAAACTGCGAAAGTATGCCAATTCGCGTATATTCTGCATTCAGACCATATCCGTACATCCAAAAAATTTTGAAATCATTAAAATATTTTATTTTAGTGATGGGAATGAAAAAATACCTTTCGTTTCGCAATTTGGATCGTTTTCGCATTCGTTACAACTTTCGTCGTAATTAACCGAAAAACGCAACCGTACAGCCAAACGAACCGACATTCGTGATATTTCCAAGAATATTTCAAGTTCCCTATGCTTTAACATCCTTTTAAAGCCTTAAAATTGGGTTAACGGGGGTTAAATGCGTCGAAAACAAGTTTTATAGGCTGCAGGGACTAAAACTGCCAAATTCTGAAACCTGCCTTAATTTGGCTGGCGGGACGCGACTAGGAACCCTCCCTGGGTCGCGGGGCATGAGAAACAGTAGCTGGCAGAATGATCTTAATAGCTTCCAGCCTGTTTCTTGCTTGTTTCTAACATGGTTTTTAAGATCTTGTGGGCTATTTAAGTGTCCTCCAAGGCTTTGAAGCTGGACCACACACTTGGAATGATCTTGTACATCCTTGGTGACCACTCAAAGACACTTGTCATGTTCTTAATCTTCAAGAACGACTATAAATAGCCCATCTATTTCATTCATTCAACTTGCTCAATTCTTTTCTTTCTTCCTCATCTGCTCTATTGGAGTGCTACCACTTTGTTGGAGGCTTCCTAACTGAGTTATTTTTCATCCTAGAACACAAGTAAGTGTTCTTCCTAGTCTTGTTTAGTTATTTTTAGCTATTTCAAGCTAAAAGTCAAACAGTGTTTGACTTTCGGTTTTGACCATGAATTGGTCAAGACAAAGTTCAATTGAACTTTGCAACGTGATCATAATCATGATGGTTATAATCCCTTACGATTATACCTACTGATTACCATGTTTACTAGTCGAAGTGACGAGTTAAAGTTTCGGTCAAAATGCACAATTTTGTGCATTTTACGACGAAACTATTTTCGAGTATCAAAACACTTTGTTTTAACACTTTGTTTTGATACCAAATCAGTTTTCCAACTAAGTTAAACATGTTTTGATATGTTTAACTCGTCACTTCTAGTTTAGTACTTATTTAGGGTCATAAGTCGAGCGGTCTTGACCACCGCTTTGACTTTCGAATCCGACCCGTTTGGTCGATCTTAGGATCCAACCAAACACATATTTGTGACCATAGTTGTATATGGAATAACCTCCTGAGGTTATACCTTATGGTCACTTTGTTTGGTTAGTTATTTGTTAAGTCATTTATGTGCCCTATAAAAATGACCAAAATGCCCTTTTTGTGCATAAAATCATTTTAAGCATATGCAATCAAACTTTTGAGATCTAAACTGATGTAATAACATTTTAAACATAATTGGGCATATAAGACTTATCATAGCTAATATCTAACCATCCGACCTCATATTTACGCAAACGACACGTTAAAGTAGCGTAAACTACCTTAACGAGTCGTAAAGGGTCAAAAGCACTTAGGATTTCTTTCTAATCAGAATGTAAAGTTTATTAAATCATGCCATAATGAGCTCCAATACTCATTTGATTTATAGAACTTCATTCTATCCAATCCACCGATTAGTGTCCCGATTGTTAGCATAGTTATCTATACTAGGTGCCACTTGATGATTCCTTGATCCTTCAAGATTTATTTGATCTTTATTTCAAGACTAATATGCAATCCCAAGTGAGTACATAGACCCCTCTTTTACTCTTTCAAATATTTTGGGATGAAACATACGTGCATAATATTACTTTTTTGTTTTCATGACATTATACATGTTATGTTCATCTAGTACATATAGTACATTGATGTCAATTGCCTTTTGCTTCGTATGTTGACTTAGCATGCCTAGCACATTGATTTCAAGGATCCTTTTTGCTTCATATGTTAACTTAGCATATCCAGCACCTTGATTTCATGAACACTTTACTTCGTATGTTGACTTAGCATACTTAGTACATGGTTATCAAACATTTTTACAACATACTTACATTGTTCATGACATATTGGTACGTTGAACTAGAAAATGATACATTCATTAACATTATCCCGCCGACCGATAGTATGTTATGGTTTACCATAGTTTTGACAACCCCATTCCCGCTTCCTAGTTTTGTTTGGAAGTATCCATTGGGGAATGGCAGAAATTGATGAACATTTGATAGACCTTTATCTTTATAAGGGTCTATCCGACAGACGACAAGGCTTGAATGTATTCGCCAACAATCCTAATATATGTTTTACAACAAAAGCAATGATTTATAAGACATAACTTTTGAATTGAGCAAAACCTTTGTTTATTCAAAGACATTGTCTTATACAAGACATTTTGATTATTCAAGACATTATCTCATGTGGTTTAAGCGAAGACCTTTTGCTTACCATACAAGACATTGATTTATACATGACACTTGGTTTACACAAAGACATTGATTTCTACATGACACTTGGTTTATACAAAGACATAACATATTTTACACAAGACATTGTTTTACATATGACATATTTTATACAAGGACATGACATATTTTATACAAAGACATGACACATTTTATACAAAGACATGACATCTTTTACAAAAGACATATTTTGATTATTAAGTTAACCATGCATCATTCTTTAAAATCATTTGATTTTCATATGATTTTTACAAAGGAAAACATTTTACAAAGGTTCATGGCTACTTTTAGTTAAACATTCTTTAACAAAACAAAGCCATGAATCTTCATCACAAAACCTATGTTACTCACAGGCATTTTTATGCAGACGTACCTATTTTCACATATGTTTCAGGTGCTTGTGTTGATTTTGAGCAATGTTTCACATAGGGCGGACTCGGGCCTTAGTGACTTTAAAATCTACAAGACAATTGTTGTGTATTGATTGTATTCTCCAAAACAATATAATCTATTAACTCAATAAAACACATTTTTATGAGCCATGTGTTATGAAACAATTTGTAACGTGACTCCCCAATGTTTTCCGCCACGAGTTGTTGTATTACGCGATTGGGGTGTTACACCTCCACATCCAAACTTCCACATTTATACATATATAATCCCTCTCGTCCAAATAATTTGGCATATGTGAGAGTTGATTGGACACGTGTAGGTGTTACAGAAAGTGGCCTACATCCAAAGCCATGATTCCGCAAAAAAAGTGTCACCAAGAAGAAAAGACTCCAACAAGGAGTAGAATTGAAGCTAGTCCTATTGGACGCTATTAGGCCAAAACTCGTTGAACAGATAGTTGAAGTATCTACCATTGAAGGAAATTAGGCGAAACGGGTTGTGGAATGGTCTTGAAGATCTGACCTTAAAAGAGTCACTAGCACTATTTTAACCACTTCAAACGATCATCACCTAGTGTTCTATGAAAAGCATCAACCATATCCCACAATTTGTCATCCATTACCAAACCACAATATACCCAATCATATCACCCAAAGAAGCCATGTTGATTCATGCAAACTTGCTAAGTGAATTGGTGTAGATACGATTTGCATGCAAGCCTATGACTCATGCATGCATTCGGATTGACTCGAGTGTTACACCCATAAAAACTCACCCCAAACATAGCCAAGAGTTGAGTGGACATTGTGAGGTGTGTAAGACTAAGTATAACCAATGTTTTAGTAGGCATGTCACGATTCACCATTGATGTGCTAAAAGCGGTCTAATTAAACTAACTAATTTTAACCCTAAACTAGACACTCTAAGTTTTAAATTTATAACTAAGACTCTCTAAAACCTAGACCACATAACCGGAAAGTGTACCAGTCAATGCAGTGTAGCTAAAGTAAGTCCGAGTATCGAACCCACGAGACTCTACTGATTACGTAAACTAGACTCGATTACTTATCTAAACGGACTCGACTTAATTGTTTTTATGTTTTTGAGGGGGTTTCTAATGCCTAATGCAATTAGTTAAAATTAACTAAAGCTGACTAAGACATGAACTAAGACTTAGGACGAATTCAGATGATGGGAAAGCACTACCTAGGTCAGAATCCTACACATGATTGACACGTTCTATCGGTTATGGAACTAATTGTGGAAACCGGGATCTTGAGATACTACACTTAAGGGATGACCCAAAAGACCCTCGATCCTTCTCGAGAAGAAACCTATGGAAACCTAAAAGCCATTAAACTACTGATTTAGTAGATTCCCTTACGAGCTTTCCAACTCTAATAAAGAAGTACCCTCAAAGACAATCTACCTCACAGCGGAAAGTCACATGTAACTATGGAATCCTGATCAGACTCGGTAAGCAAGGAATGAAAGGTAAACTAGGAACATCTTCTCACAAAGGCTCTAACCCTAGCAATCTAACACTCAAGACAAAACAACAATCTCTTACCTTACAGCTATCGAGAATGGTAGAATACCTAACCCTATTCAAATTATGAATAACACTCCAATGGATAACTACGTCTAGCAAACCATCCAATAATCAAGAACATATAGTAATTGACCTAGCATGCACCTATTATTTGAAAGACATTCATCAAGGAACACGAGGAATATTAATCATTCAATGAACAAGATTAAATACGCATATGTGAAAGATCATGAAAACCAAAGTCTTTAAGTCATTATTAATCCACAATCAAAGTTCCAAAACCAATAGAAAACAAATCAAACATTTATGTTCATCTTAACCTACGCAGTAACAAAGTTTCTAGCCAAGAATCATAATCAAGAAATAGTTCATCAACATAAAGCAAAACATGTCCAAACTTATCAAAAAACACAAAGTTAAAGATAAATAAGAACTTACTACTTGCTATAGTGAAAATCGCGAACCCACAATGTCAAAATCGATCCCGACACCTTTCCACCCAAAATCACCTATGGAACCTTTAAAATTCGTCTGCGATAGTTTGTTTCGTATTAGGGTTAATTGTGAGCTTAAAAAGGCTTAAAAATGAAGTTTCTCACGCTAATCAAGCAAGTCCTAGCGTCGCGCGACCTGCATCAAGTCTTGTCGTCGCGTGACGCGACGAGTATTAGTATTTGGAAAACCATTTTCATCATAACTTCTTCATTTCAACTCCGTTTTCTTCACCGTTTTTGCCCACGTCTTCATAATTCAATTCTCTATAATCTCATCTTATTAAATATCCATTTCCATTCCATGAAAATCCTCTACTAAGCCCAAACCTTCTCCTGTGTGCTCGTTTCTTTAACGTTTTAGCTTATTTTTGCTCCATCTGCACATGAATACCTGTAAAACTCATATACAACTAAGTACAAGCAAAAAACATAAAAAAACGAATACAAATTAACTATAATAATGTACAACATACAAGAGAAAAGATGTATGATTCACACCACATCAATCATTAACTCAAAAGTATTAGCAAATTGCAACTCATTGGAGGTGTGCAATGCCTAAAGACGTTTGGATCACCTACTATTTCCATCAAAGAAACTTGTTAGATTACTTGAGGACAAGCATCTTTAAGTGTGGGGTTTATGATGTGCCATCAAATATACACATTTTTAGTGCATAATTACCCCTTAATCATACGTACTTTAGTGATTTTTTTAGTTGCAAATGTTACCTTAATTGTTCCTATTTGGAAAATGCGGGTTTCTAAGATCTCTGGATGAAAAGAAGTGAAAACGAGCATAAACAATACAAATACCCAAGATTCTAAGGAAATCAACAAGTTATCAAATAGGCACAGCCGTGCCAAGCTATGGGCACGGGTGTGCACAATACCAAGCATCAAAAAGTCAACCTAAGTCAACCCAAGATTGGTCAACAAAAGTCCACCATAGGCCAGGAACGACCGTGCACCTTAGGCACACCCGTGCTCAAGGAAAAGACAAGAGACATCGAGAACCGACTAAGAATGCCACATATATTCAAGACTTGTCGGGACACATCAGTATGCATGGTCGTGCACCTTATGCACGCCCGTGCCTATAACAGAATCACAACGGACTCGCTCAAGAAAGGACAAGAAGGACAAGTAGTGTCAGGAATCCTCACAAGGTACGGACATGCCCCTTATGCACGCCTGTGCACACCTAGTCTCCTCCAGCCTATAAATATAAGGCCTTAGCTGCCCACTTTCACCATCCCATTTCACCCACTCCTCTTTCATGTTTCACACACTAAACCTTTGCTCTTGAGAGGTCACAAGGATTTTGGGATTACTCCATTAATTCTTGTAATAGCTTAGTTTGAGAGAAAGAGTTTAAACCTATCATACTTGATCCATTATGTTTTACTTAATAATCATTGTTCATGGACAAGTTATGACCATTATAGGCTAAACTCATTGTGTTGTTTGGGTTGAAGATGAAGCTTGGTATGAATTAAATGTTTAATCTTTGGCAAGAGGTGTGTTGTGTCTTTAATAATTCCTTCTACCCTACTTCTTTCGTAATGAGCTTGTGACTGTTTTGGTCTTTGATCTTGTTGGAGTTCTTGATAACCAAATGAGGTGAAGCTTATTAGTACACTCATGGTGTGTAACAACCCATATACTAATAAGGGAAATCTAATCTTGGAGAAGCGATTGACCCATTTATCAAGAATATCGTTAGTGGCCTGCACGGTCTATATGTTAATGACTAGCCAAAAATTTGTCTTGTGACTCATCTAACACGGACTATATGTTAGACTTGGTGCGGTCCAAGAGTTGGTGAACCCGTGTTAAAATACTATACATCTTTATATATTTTTTATTATTATAACGCCACCCGTTAAATAAAGATCAATCAACCTAATTAATCACAAGTGTCATTAGCACCCGTGGGGAGCACTTTGAAATATCCTTGCTACCTTTGAAGTGAGACAAAGGGAGGCCATATAGAGGATCGCAAGCCATGGGAACCATGTAAAAGAAAGAAGAGTAGTTGGATGTAACTAACCCAACATTAGGGGATTGTTCCTTAAAAAGAACTTTTCTCTAAGATTTGGCAATGAATTATCTTTAACCGGCTCAAATTGTATTTTAACCTTAAAGTCACATCTTGTAAATCTAATAAAAATTTGTCGGTAACCTTAGCTAGGAGCTGGGTCTTTGAGTTAATTAACCTCACCTCTTGCCAATAAAATAACTATAATTCATCCCAAGTGGATTCGGATATCCAAAGCAACACTTTGTGTGCTCTTGATATTCCCTACTAACCATCTATTACTTGTTTTTATTTTTTAGTTTTAATATAAAAAATAACAAAAGATAATTAATTAAACTAGTTGGTCATTTAAGATAACTATTAAAATCGTATTCTTTATGTTCGATACTTGGTTCTTACCTTAATCTCTACTAGAAACGATAGGTACACTTCCAACTTTGTTTTGGAAATGTGTAAATTGGAAATGTGTCTTTCAGACAGTTTTCAATGTCCCTAGGACAAAAAAAAACAACTGTAAGCTAAACAGAAAAGTGGTGGGGTGTTTACAATGATGAACTTACAATTTCTCCTTATCGGAACCCTTCTTAGTTGTGCTCAGTTTGGCATTTACGATCACAAGATGATCGTATTCACCGAGAGTTTTCGGTTGTACCGGTTTCCAATGAGTATCGGCCCGTAGGTCAAACAATCTCCCTTCTCGATAGAGATAAGGACATTGGTTCTCCATATACCTAGCATGGGCTAGAGTTATTTTTGGACCATTTTGAAAAGTAAAGGTGAAACTGTTGATTGCGAAGAGATCAACGTCCCAAAGGACTAAGATGTGATCATCAAGGGAGAAAGTCTCTCGAATGTAGTTTTCAATATCACCAATCTTGTTTTCAATACGGATAATCAGCATGTCTTTGTCCCCCCTAGCCGGGTTCCGGGAAAATGGATTTGTGGCGGGGCAAGCGGTATTGAAAGCAGAGTCAAAGAAGGTGGAAAAG
>JARYGA010046044.1:0-20332 GCA_030545235.1 Helianthus tuberosus | reverse complement strand
TTCTAAAATTTCCGTTAAATGTGTTTGAATTTTAGGGGGAGTAAGTATTTTAGAAAATCCAAAAACATTTGAAAATTTGAAAAATCCAAAAACATGATAAAATCAAAAATGAGTTTTGTTGTAAAAAAGAGGAAATGATAGTACATCAGTGGACTGTCACAGCATGCTAAAGAAATGGAAAGATAAAATGTGATAAACGGCCTCACTAAGGATGTGACGGTAGGCTCAGCTAGACTAGTAGATTTGCGATAATGATACAAACTTAAATGAAAAAGCCTAGTTCTAGTGGGAAACATGGTCAAAAGCATAGTACTTAGTTTTGTCCTTCTTGATTGTGTGCCTACTCAGTAATCGCTGATTGTCGAAAGACATAAAACTGGTTAAGTTTGTGAACTTTCACAACTTTGCTGAAAAGTCACTGTGATTGTGCATTTCATTTTGCAAAGATTTAAACTTGTTTGATTTCTTTATTTTGTTTAAGCATTGGACTTCCTTTGCGTATACGTGAGTATCGACCTGGTTGTTAATGCCTAAACGTTCTGCTTTATTTTCTTTGGTGTTTCGTTTAAGCTTTGGACCTCCTCTGCGTATACAGAAGTATCGACCTGGTGGTTAAAGCCTAAACAACTTCAACTTGTTTTTATTTTCTTATTTTGTTTAAACATTGGACTTTCTCTGCGTATACGGAAGTATCGACCTGATTGTTAATGTTTAAACATTCTGCTTTGTTTTCGCACAAATCACAGTTGATAAAAGTTTAAAGGCATTACTTGAGTCAGTGTATTGCATGCTGAGGGGATATGCTGAGATCGTGGGGTCCATAAGAATTTAGTGCTATCTAATACACCTTAAAGTATCAGTAAGCATTTCGAAAGTTTGTAGATTGAGTTTAAGTGGACAACAATATCGTCAATCTATGTGAATCGTTTAGAGCTTAAAATGTTTAAAGCTTAACGGTGTTAGTGATTTGTCTCAAAAACTGATATGATCCTCTTGCACAAACTCACAAAAAGATTGTCTGTAAATATTTCATTTCTGCATTCGTATTTCTTTACTGCTTTTATATTGAAAAATCCAAAAATATTTTAGTGTGTTTTAGCATAAAATTTTGAAAATTCCAAAAAGATTTTCGACAACTGATGTAGAAAAGCTGAAGTTCAAAATTCCAAGTGCTAAACTTGATGAACAGGTTTGGGAGAGAGTGTATGGAGAAGTTTGGTTTACAAGTGGCTTTCAGAGAATAAATCATTTTTGAGTGATTCTTGCAAATGGTTTCTAAATTTTAAAGATTTAAACTTTGAGAAACTTATATGTGTGGTAGAGAATTTGCAGATTTGAAGATTGACCAAAGCCAGATTCCGATATCTGAGCAGATGGTGATTTCCAGACTACGATCCCAGCAGACTGAGAGGGGGAGTCTGAAGACAAAGTTGAGGAAGCAGTTAGAGCCAGTACTAATCCTGGAATTGAATTCGCGCAAGAGAGATTGAAGAGAAAAGATAAAGAGTGAGGATACTTAAAATGGAGAATACTTCGCAGAAAAGCCCAAAGACTGATAAAGACTGAAGGTTTGACAACCGAAGACTCGACACTGAAGACTCCGTCAACATCCGAGGGGGAGTTTGTTGGTGCATCCGTCTGTCGCCTACATCTTGTATCGAGTCTTGATTAGAGATAGATAGAATAGGGCACGAAATCCAAGAAATTGGTATTTGCAGGTGATTCCGCTTGAAATGACCTTATGTCATTTCAAGCGAAATCCCATAATATTCTGATTCCGCTCGAAAGTGTTAGTCCTCATTTCGCTTGAGATTGTTCTTTGTGATTCCGCTTGAAACGTGTTCAAGTGGAATATGGTCGTCTATAAATAGGTTGCTTGGAGCGAAATCAGGAGTAGTAGTCTTCCGGTTTGCAACGAAGTGCTGCCGAAGTGTCGTCGTGATTGTAAAAGGCTTTTATATCAATAATATCGACAAGTTAAAGTGAATACGGCTGAAATAACACCATTACACTTGTTTCCGCTGCTTGTATTGGTGAATTACTCTTCTGATCGACTCGTTCGGGTCTGAAAACGATCCTACAGTTTGGTGTTTCTTTCAATATTTCTTGATGAAAGTTTTGGGTGATGGAAGAAACTTACACAAAAAACGCAAACGCAACCCTCTTTTTATAGGTGACCAAATATGATTGTCCAATGTATCTATCGTCTGAAGAGGTGGCAATCGAGGCGGGTTGAAATGATGAGCCTGACCATGACCCATGTATCTATCGTCTCGAAGACATTAAAATCGTGTAACGAAGATGACTGCGAATTTTCTTATCATGCAGGTTCTTTTAAAGGCCTACTTCGATCCAAAAGAAATTGTACTATTTTTGTCTCCCTTATTCATAGATCAAACATGAACCTCATCAAATAGGTGGTCTTTGAGGTATCTTTCAACTTTCCTTATTACTTAACATTTACTTAGCTCAAGAGGAAATGGGATCATTTGTTTCAAACGAATCATTAGTAGTTTTTGTAAACCATAAAAGACCCTGGTATGTTTAGTGCAGTAACTGAATAATGCTTAAAAAGATTTTGATCCAGAAATATTCTTTAATAATACCTTTTATAAGAATTCAAGGCAATGTTTATAAGGATTTCAGTTAGAATTGTGGGTTGCAGTACATCTTGGCTTTTTTAAATAATAAATTCATTGCTAAATAACACCGCTTAGTTGACCCATATCCACAACTTGATCACTTAAATTAGCACCTGTAGTCACTAAACATCTCCCATTCAGCATGATACACATTTGATAAAACCAATAATATATAGTATTCAAATCATAATTGTTGTGTAAATTTGATAATTTACTTTTCTATTATTCAATAATAATTGTAAAAAAGAGTCCGCCGCAATCGCTTTTTTGGTTGGGTTGTATTTGAGACATCATTTTTTTACACATCGGCAACTCTTATAAAAAACGAACTACTAAACTTATATAAAGGTAGTAACGCTATAAAATAACTAACGTTGTTATTTTACGGCAAAAGTCTTGATATCTACATCTCCACAATGATTAAAATCCTTGGTTCACCATTTGTACTCATTCATCTCTGCAACCAAAATTTTTATAGCTGCTAATAAAAGTTTCCACTTTTAGCCAGATTTTAATACTTAAATATAATTGGGTTCTGTACATGTAATGCTTTCTGACCTTGCCTTCATGTTTAACCATTCACAATTTGTACAATAGCTTGGGTGGCTATGATGATTAACTTTCGATGGGGCAATTTTGATGGCATGTAACTAAACGCAAGCAATTTAAATAATGTATTATAATCTATTTTGTAGTATTTGATTTCGATGGTTATTAAAGCTACCCGTGTGCTCACACGGGTCCTACAACTAGTGTTGATGATAAGGCAATTCTGTATAGCATGTTGATGCAATGGACATGTACGTATGTAACGAATGATTGTGTGTTACACATTCTCTCAAATGATATAATTCTCGAATGTATTATCACCATTTTTGTACATAGGCCGGCCTTGTATCACTTTGGGGTTCACGGCACTGAAATAATCAACGCAACTAGACCGAAATAATCGAACCTCAATAAAAAATCTAACGGTTTGGTTTTGTGTTTTTTTTAATAAAAAACCAGATCTACGATTCGGTTTCGGTTTTGCTATCAACAAAAAAAACGAACCGAACCAATTAAACCCATGGTTCTTTTATGTGATATCAAAACCATATATCTAAACTATTTTGATCTGATGCTAATAAGTAATAACTGATTTTTTTTATCAAACATTTTAATATCAAGTATGATTTATATTTTAATATCCGAAGTTAGAAGAAATACATGCTAATTATTTCTATATTTCTTATATAATATCTAATATAATTTTCTTATAAAATCATAATTCCAAGTTTGCCCTCACATGAGGAGCACATGTCTTTTTTAGCGCTAAATTAAACACACGATAGGCTAAAGGTTAGAATTGTTACAATAAGTGATCTTTAAGGATACTCAACATACCTATTAAAGTTAAAAGTCGATGAGTGCAAGTGACCCTAAACATAAAGGTCGTAATTTGTAATTTACCCAATTAGTAATCTTGTTCATAACATTTACTTTTCTTGAGTGTTAAGTTAAAATTTTATTATTGTTAGTGCATTATGTCAGTAGCTTCCGTCTGTATCGAGTCTATGTATTTGTCCTGCATGTGTCATTGTACAGTTTTGTATGTATGTATTTTGTATCTAGACCAAATGGGAGACGGAACATTAAATGTTATAAGTGATCCGGTTGGATGACACCACCTCTTCCATGATCCCTATAAATAGTAGTGTAAGGGTCATTGTTTAGAACCTTTTGCCAGTTTGTGTAGCGAAGCTCTGTCCAGTTGTCATCAGGATCTTTGTACTTTCACATTTCTCATTGAAATTAGACATGTTTATCGATGATATCGTTGTTAATGATTCTCTGACGATGCCGAGGGATTCTGTCACACCCCGAAATATCAGAGCTTGGCGTGACTGGACTGGTATCTTCATTGCACAGCGGAAGCAAAATATAAGCTAAGACTGCTAGAAATTGAACGCCACTAAGTACTCGACTCCACATGGTTCTCCTATTCCAACCGTGCCATGGTTTCTAAAAAGTAACCTGAGAAAGAAACATGCCAAAAAACAACATAAAGTTGAGCGAGTTCATAGTTTGTTTGTAAAAGATTTGAAATAAATCTTTTGAATAACCGGTTTGTGAAATATTATTGAGAAAACGAATTTAGAAATCATTTTCTTGTCAAGTTATATGGAAACTTTGTATTTGTAACGCATTATGTTCGTAGAACCATGTATTTGTAAACTCTTGTATTTGTAAAGTTTGTATAACCGTCAATGCCCACCCTGACTTTGACTTCATACCCGCATAATCCTATTATTTGAATTTGTATAAAACATGGTATGTAATTTGTAAAACCCCGGTATGAAAGCAACAAGGAAAAAGAGATCACCAATGATTTGCAAGGCCAATGGTATGTGTGAAGTGATGCAGGAAAACTCAAACCTAGCAAATTTGTCTCCGGGATGAAGACATAGTCACCACATGGGCCACCCTGGTTCGCATGGGTGTGGGCTCGCTACACCCAAATAGATCTATCACTCATGTCCCTCGGTCCTACAATGAGGATTAATGGCCTTAAGTGTTGTACCCACCACTCACATGATCTAAGTGTACCCTTCCTTAGCTAACCATACCAATTGTACTTGTAGGTAATCATTTTGTAACATGTACCCACTGGGAGTCCCGTTTCTCAAACGCAGACCAACCCAGTCCCATTATTATAACTAGACGATCCCATCCCTAGTCATGAAAATCATTCACATTTCGATAATACGCTTTTGTTTTGTAAAAACCGGTATATTTAGTATGATCCATTCGTAAACCATTTGAGTTCCTCGAAATCCATTCGTAATATGATTTAGAAATATGAGTTTTCGTTCGTTCAAAAACTTTGTATGTTCTTGCAATACGTGCTTTGTCTAAAATATGCAGTCTTTGTTAGTCGAAAACTTTGTGTGTTTCTGCAAAACGTGCATGTCTTTCCACCCCGAAAACATTTATAAAAATGTAAAACCGTAAAAAGGTCGGGTTATGAACTCACCTGGATATTCTTGTGCAAAGCTAGCTATATACAACTTCGTAATGTCGTTTCCAAGACGAGACTCGCTAGCGTGCATTCTACAATATTCCTAACACGGAATATTTTATAAGTTTCTAAATAAACGCAGTAGCTATACTACGTGTCACCGAGCTCTACCGAATCGTTAGCCGAACGATTCGACGGTAAGTCGTTAACTTAATGAAACGACTAAGTTAAACTTTATTTAGTTTGTTTATTGTCAGTAATTAATAAGTCTTGGAAGACTTAGTTCTCGAGAGATTATTAAAATATATAAATATTTATATAAGAATATATAAATATAGCGATAAGATCGCTTCTTCATCCCGAGAAGTCGTATGTGTATGTAAGAATATTCGTATGAAAGTAATATATAATAAACTTGTATTATATATATTGCGTCTTGTATATATTTTCCAAAATATACGTATATGCCATTTAGGCGTTTAAAAATAAATATAAAAAGTTATATTTATTTTATAAAAAGGATCGTCGAGTTGTTTGAAGTATGAAATAAATATAAAATCTATATTTATTCTTATAAAAGAATTCGTATTGTTTGATATTTAAAATAAACATGTAAACTATATTTATTTTTATAAATCGAATTCGTGTTTGTTATTTGAAATAATACATAAACTGTATTTATGAGAATGTCCGAACTTTGATGTTTGAAATAAGTAGTTAAATAAATTTATTTTATAAAAGAGTTTTTCCGAACTTGACATTCGTAATAATTACAAGTAATTATATCTCTTGTTAATAAACATTCTCGAGTTTTGACGTTTGAATCAAATATAAACGTCACATTTAGTTTATAAGGCTTTCGAGTTGTTGACGTTGAAATAAATATGTATCTATATTTATTTTATAAAAGTATACGAGTTAACGACGTTCGAAATAAATATAACATTATATTTATTGTGTAAAAACGTTCGGAAATATCAATGGTCGAAATAATTATAAACATTATATTTATTTGTAAAAGCGTTTGGAAATATCAAGGTTTGAAATAAATATAAATATTATAAATTCGAATTCCATTAAGTGTCGTTTTTGAAACTATAATACATGTCGTGTTTCGGATTTTTATGAAAATCGGTCAGAGTTTCCTCTGTTTTTGGACGATCCAGACAACTAGGTGTCGATATGTTTTTCAAGATTCAACAATATTCAACAATAGTTTTGTATAATCAATTTGTATAAACAATGATAATAAATAATCCAAGTAAATTTTTAACT
This sequence comes from Helianthus tuberosus, assembly GCA_030545235.1. Lineage (NCBI taxonomy): Eukaryota > Viridiplantae > Streptophyta > Magnoliopsida > Asterales > Asteraceae > Helianthus > Helianthus tuberosus. Next base: position 13,414 of record JARYGA010046044.1, on the reverse strand, counting down.
AAAATTCACTCATTTGTTCGGTTCGAGAGCTCGTTAGTCACGTTTGATAAAAATTATAAAGATAACATAACGAATCATAACTTTAACTATTACCCAAAACTCTCGTCGAGTCGTCAAAACGTGGACTGAGTTGAACGGGTCCACTGGGTTGACTGGTTGAGTTGACCGAGTCAACTCACTGTGTTGACCAGGTTTGACCATCTTTGACCCGAACACCGAACCTGACTCGAACCGCTGACTGTTGAACTTGTAGTACTAAAACCAAGACCCGAACCAAAAATTTTGAACCCGAACAATACCGTTGCCTGCTGTTGACCAAGCGTTGACTGAGCGTTGACCGAGTGTTGACCGAGTCGACTCGAACTTGAATCTGAGTTGACCCGGGTTGACTCGGTTTGAACCGTACGTCGAACTGTAATTGAATCGAAGGTGAACTGTGTGAACCAAAACCGAGCCGACTACGCCTTATCACCACAGCCGTTGCCGGCCGGCCCCATCACCGCCGCCGACAGCTGCCGCCGCTGACAAACACCACCGCCATCATCAATAATCAGGCAAAAAAAAAAATGAAAAGGATACTAGGGGGTGTTTTACCGGAAAAACTAGTCGGATCAGACTAAAATATGTAGTCGCCACCGCAGACATCGAGCAGAGAGGGGGGCGGTTACCGTGAAACCCATCAGACTCCTCCATCACCGCCGCCGTAGCGGCGGCTCCGCCGCCTATCTCCGTCGTTCACCTCCGTCGTTCTCTCTCTTGACGTTCACTATCTCTCTCTCTCTCCTGATTTCTCTTCTCTCTCTCCTCTCTATCTTCTTATTTCGCCGCTACACCACCACCGGACGGTGGTGGTCGTCTGTTTTGTCGATCAGAAGGAGGGGTGGTACAGGATGAACCGGAGGGTGAGAGTGTGGGTTTTCTTAGGCTAATGATGAAGATGGAGGGGTAATCTTGTTGTGTGCCTGATGTTCATATCGAGAGAGAAGGGGAAGGCAGGCAAAGGTTTTGTGGTTTGTGTGAGTGTAGAAACAAAGGAGGGGGTATGGGCCTTTATAGAGAGTTTGAGATCTAGTAGAGATCTTATATGTTTCAAATTTGTGAGACAAAAATCTCTTGTAGAGATTTTGTATAGATTTATAGAGATTTTGTGTAGATCTTATAAGATCTTTTTAAAAGATCTGATATATTATGTGTAGGTTTAGGCTTGTGGGTTTTGGACTTGGGCCCAGGGCCCACAAGCCTATCTCAAGTGTAAGTGACCCGTAATTCCTATGAGACACGTTTTTAAAACCGAAATCACCGTATCATAGTAAAATAATATTTCAAAGTTAAAAACGTGTAAAAAAAATAATGTCGGTATCTGTCGTAGTCGCGTTCGTGCATCGATAAGAGTAATAATCGCGAAAAATTACATCGTTGCCGTCTTTAATCCGTTTTTCGAGCTGGTTTCGACTGTAGTTACTAAAATTTTATTATTGAGCTAAATATAGCGTAAAATGTAAGTTTCGAAGGTGACAGGCGTCTCCGTCGCTTCCGTTTCGTTGCCGATGCGTTTCCTACCATCGCGTTTTGAGTTCACGTTTGCGTTTGTGTCATACGGAAGCCCAAATAAATTCACAAAATTAAACTCATAAATATAAAATACTCGTAGAAAATCCGTATTTGTCGGCTTTGTCAGTATTTCATACGGTTTCGTTTCGTTATCGCTTAACGTTTAGCATGTTTCTCCGCAAATCACCGTTCGCGCACTGTAAAGCCGGATAGACATTCCTAGGCACTCCAAAGACCTAATTAAGCTAATCTATGTCTTAAACACTTTTTATTATCGTCTTAATCACCTGTTAATCACGTAATTAAGAGCCGTAAATCACCAGTTGTCACATTCTCCCCCTATTAATGAAATTTCATCCTCGAAATTTAGACTATGTTAACCCCTTAGAGTTACGTTATGTGTAGGTAAATACGAATTTTATCAAAGTGGATGACCACGAAATCAAATCAAGACTCATTCGAGTTATGTGAATTCAAGGACATACCTCAACAATTAGAACTCAACGATTAAGAGGAATATGTTTCAGTAGTTGATGTCAAAGGAAACAAGACGTATAGATACAGTCACTAGTGTGACTAAGTTAACAGGAGTCCAACAAAGAACAGGAACTTCGACCAATTGAATTCCGTATGAACGTTCACAATATGTAAATGAGTTCTAGAAGCAATAACGTCCACTAGATGAACTTAGAATCAACAAGCTCAAATGTAATAGTTTACACGAAATACTGGATCGTGATCAGCACAAGCTGCAAGTTATACCGACGCCACAAGGTGTCGTAGAGAATGAAACGATTTCAATATAGCGGTGATCGAACAAGTATCACCTGTGTTTTGCATGAAACGCTCAATCATGATTAGCCCAAGCTACAAGTTTGTACTGACACCACAAGGTGTCGTAGTGATTTAAATAATTCAATAATAGCGGTGATCAAACAAATCCACCGTGTTTGGAATCAAATGAATGGTGTAATGAATCAAAGCTGAAATTTTATTTCAAACGACATCTTAGGATTTCCAATAGAAAATGGAACATCAAAGAAATAGTGGTTTTGATCGAAGATGAAGAAGCAATGAATATCACAAAACATTCGATCGATGTTGGAAAGAACCGTGAAGAGGTACACCGGAATATGAAATGAATTTTGTGTACCCTTGTCTTATCACACGATTGTGTTAAGACTGTTGTAATGTGATAAATCAAAGCGGATTTAATCAAAATCAATAAATAAATAAATAAATCCGTGCATGAGATACGTAAACGAGTTTAGTGCAAGCTTCAAATAAGTGAAAACACCACCACAAGGTGTCGAAATCAACAAACGACTTAATGGAGTCGTAGACCAAACAAGTCTACTACGACTCGAAACAAATGAAACACTTGTTAATACGAATTTGAATATGATGCTTTCAATACATCATATGGTGTCTTGAATTGAATATGTGTAATGAACAAGTTCAAACAATTGAACTTTTTTTAGGCGCAAGTCAACAGTAAATAGATGTATCGACAAGAAAATTTTCGGCATGGCCACAACGAAAAACCATGTATGTAACTTGAAAAGAAGAGAAATTTCAAGAAAATGTGTTGACTTGGTAACAAAGGAGCCAACAATTACAATAATGTAGGTCATTCGAATCACAAATCAATAATCAGATTTAGCGAAATAATATTTGAACTTTAATGAAACGCTTTATTCGAAACAATACCACATGCGTAACAAGCGATGCATGCGTAACATATGAAATGAGTGTTCGCTATAACAGAAGAAGTTATTGTGATGCAATGATCATTAAGAGGAGTAGAGATGTGAAAATCTACTCACTAGATGCAAAAGTCAGAATTTCAATAAAATAAATTTAAGGACTTTACCTGGGGTTTCATGTGACGACCTGTTGTTAAGTGACATTACCATGGAATGTCGAACATAGCGTATTAGTCGTTAATAAGATAGGGGGAATACGAAGGCATGCGTCTTCTCCTTAGCATGACTCGTGTCGTTTGCAGGACCGCGTGCCAAACCGCTGCTTCCTGATCGATAGTTTTTGCGCTGACAGGATTAGCATCATCACTGAAATGCTCCACAGTGTCTTCTCAGTGACTTCACCTCGAAGGTCGTATGTGACGTACTTCAACCTCCGTTGGTGTATAGCTTAAGTTTCACGTATACTTGTGCACTAGCGTTTCGTTTCGCGTAGAATGTGATGTACTCCGGCATCCGTTGACGTAAAATTTGAGTTCCATGTATTCTCGTGCACTAGCATTTCGTTTTGCGTAGGCTGCTTGCTCGAGAAGTTAAAATATCAAAGACAATATGGGGTGTGTGCCCGAGTTAATATTCGCGGTTCCTACGTGATGACCTTTAATAAACTTCAACATAAGTTTCCAAAGGTCCTAAATGCATGTTTCCAAAACTCTCAGAGTTTTTGTTTACTGTATGCGACTATTTTGTGTACCGTGTGTAAAACATAACTTTAGAGTATGTTTGAAAACGAATTCTTGACTGTTTGTATTTCGGCAACGGTTAGAGACCATATTCGAGTCTTAGGGGTTCTGTATGTATTTAAAGTCTCAGTAGTCTAAGTCCCAGAGAAAATTGAGGTTAGAGCCTAGGTATTCCTACAGAAAACCTTAATCGCTGTAACCTATAGCTCTGATACCAATCTGTCACACCCCGAAATATCAGAGCTTGGCGTGACTGGACTGGTATCTTCATTGCACAGCGGAAGAAAAATATAAGCTAAGACTTCTAGAAATTGAACGCCACTAAGTACTCGACTCCACATGGTTCTCCTATTCCAACCGTGCCATGGTTTTTGAAAAGTAACATGTGAAAGAAACATGCGAAAAATCAACATAAAGTTGAGCGAGTTCATAGTTTGTTTGTAAAAGATTTGAAATAAATCATTTGAATAATCGGTTTATGAAATATTATTGAGAAAACGAATTTAGAAATCATTTTCTTGTCAAGTTATATGGAAACTTTGTATTTGTAACGCATTATGTTCGTAGAACCATGTATTTGTAAACTCTTGTATTTGTAAAGTTTGTATAACCGTCAATGCCCACCCTGACTTTGACTTCATACCCGCATAATCCTATGATTTGAATTTGTATAAAACATGGTATGTAATTTGTAAAACCCCGGTATGAAAGCAACAAGGAAAAAGAGATCACCAATGGTTTGCAAGGCCAATGGTATGTGTGAAGTGATGCAGGAAAACTCAAACCTAGCAAATTTGTCTCCGGGATGAAGACATAGTCACCACATGGGCCACCCTGGTCCGCATGGGTGTGGGCTCGCTACACCCAAATAGATCTATCACTCATGTCCCTCGGTCCTACAATGAGGATTAATGGCCTTAAGTGTTGTACCCACCACTCACATGATCTAAGTGTACCCTTCCTTAGCTAACCATACCAATTGTAATTGTACGTAATCATTTTGTAACATGTACCCACTGGGAGTCCCGTTTCTCAAACGCAGACCAACCCAGTCCCATTATTATAACTAGACGATCCCATCCCTAGTCATGAAAATCATTCACATTTCGATAATAAGCTTTTGTTTTGTAAAAACCGATATATTTAGTATGATCTATTCGTAAACCATTTGAGTTCCCCGAAATCCATTCGTAATATGATTTAGAAATATGAGTTTTCATTCGTTCAAAAACTTTGTATGTTCTTGCAATACGTGCCTTGTCTAAAATATGCAGTCTTTGTTAGTCGAAAACTTTGTGTGTTTCTACAAAACGTGCATGTCTTTCCACCCTGAAAACATTTATAAAAATGTAAAACCGTAAAAAAGGTGGGGTTATGAACTCACCTGGATATTCCTGTGCAAAGCTAGCTATATACGACTTCGTAATGTCGTTTCCAAGACGAGACTCGCTAGCGTGCATTCTACAATATTCCTAACACGGAATATTTTATAAGTTTCTAAATAAACGCAGTAGCTATACTACGTGTCACCGAGATCTACCGAATCGTTAGCCGAACGATTCGACGGTAAGTTGTTAACTTAATGAAACGATTAAGTTAAACTTTATTTAGTTTGTTTATTGTCAGTAATTAATAAGCCTTGGAAGACTTAGTTCTCGAGAGATTATTAAAATATATAAATATTTATATAAGAATATATAAATATAGCGATAAGATCGCTTCTTCATCCCGAGAGGTCGTATATGTATGTAAGAATATTCGTATGAAAGTAATATATAATAAAGTTGTATTATATATTTTGCGTCTTGTATATATTTGCCAAAATATACGTATATTCCGTTTAGGCGTTTAAAAATAAATATAAAAAGTTATATTTATTTTATAAAAAGGATCGTCGAGTTGTTTGAAGTATGAAATAAATATAAAATCTATATTTATTCTTATAAAAGAATTCGTATTGTTTGATATTTAAAATAAACATGTAAACTATATTTATTTTTATAAATCGAATTCGTGTTTGTTATTTGAAATAATACATAAACTGTATTTATGAGAATGTTCGAACTTTGATGTTTGAAATAAGTAGTTAAATAAATTTATTTTATAAAAGAGTTTTTCCGAACTTGACATTCGTAATAATTACAAGTAATTATATCTCTTATTAATAAACATTCCCGAGTTTTGACGTTTGAATCAAATATAAACGTCACATTTAGTTTATAAGGCTTTCGAGTTGTTGACGTTGAAATAAATATGTATCTATATTTATTTTATAAAAGTATACGAGTTAACGACGTTCGAAATAAATATAACATTATATTTATTGTATAAAAACGTTCGGAAATATCAATGGTCGAAATAATTATAAACATTATATTTATTTGTAAAAACGTTTGGAAATATCAAGGTCTGAAATAAATATAAATATTATAAACTCGAATTCCATTAAGTGTCGTTTTTGAAACTATAATACATGTCGTGTTTCGAATTTTTATGAAAATCGGACAGAGTTTCCTCTGTTTTTGGACGACCCTGACAACTAGGTGTCGATATATTTTTCAAGATTCAACAATATTCAAGAACAGTTTTGTATAATCAATTTGTATAAACATTGAAAATAAATAATCCAAGTAAATTTTTAACTAAAATTCACTAATTTGTTCGGTTCGAGAGCTCGTTAGTCACGTTAGATAAAAATTATAAAGATAACATAACGAAATCATGACTTTAACTATTACCCAAAACTCTCATCGAGTCGTCGAAACGTGGACTGAGTTGAACGGGTCCACTGGGTTGACCGGTTGAGTTGACCGAGTCAACTCACTGTGATGACCAGGTTTGACCATCTTTGACCCGAACACCGAACCTGAGCCGAACCGCTGACTGTTGCACTTGTAGTACTAAAACCAAGACCCGAACCAAAAATTTTGAACCCGAACAATACTGTTGCCTGCTGTTGACCAAGCGTTGACTGAGCGTTGACCGAGTGTTGACCGAGTCGACTCGAACTTGAATCTGAGTTGACCCGGGTTGACTCGGTTTGAACCGTACGTCGAACTGTAACTGAATCGAAGGTGAACCGTGTGAACCAAAACCGAGCCGACTACGCCATATCACCACAGCCGCTGCCGGCCGGCCCCATCGCCGCCGCCGACGGCTGCCGCCGCTGGCAAACACCACCGCCATCATCAATAATCAGGCAAAAAACAAAAAAAAAATAAAAAATGAAAAGGAGACTGGGGGGTGTTTTACCGGAAAAACTAGTCGGGTCAGACTAAAATATGTAGTCGCCGCCGCAGACATCGAGCAGAGAGGGGGCGGTTACCGTGAAACCCATCAGACTCCTCCATCACCGCCGCCGTAGCGGCGGCTCCGCCGCCCATCTCCGCCGTTCACCTCCGCCGTTCTCTCTCAAGACGTTCACTCTCTTTCTCTCTCCTGATTTCTCCTCTCTCTCTCCTCTATATCTTCTTATTTCGCCGCTGCACCACCACCGGACGGTGGTGGTGGTCGTCTGTTTTGTCGATCGGAAGGAGGGGTGGTACAAGATGAACAGGAGGGTGAGAGTGTGTGTTTTCTTAGGCTAATGATGAAGATGGAGGGGTAATCTTGTTGTGTGCCTAATGTTCATATCGAGAGAGAAGGGGAAGGCAGGCAAAGGTTTTGTGGTTTGTGTGAGTGTAGAAAGAAAGGAGGGGGTATGGGCCTTTATAGAGAGTTTGAGATCTAGTAGAGATCTTATGTGTTTCAAATTTGTGAGATAAAAATCTCTTGCAGAGATTTTGTATAGATTTATAGAGATTTTGTGTAGATCTTATAAGATCTTGAAAAGATCTGGTATATTATGTGTAGGTTTAGGCATGTGGGTTTTGGACTTGGGCCCAGGGCCCACAAGCCCATCTCAAGTGTAAGTGACCCGTAAAAAAAAATAATATTTCAAAGTTAAAAACGTGTAAAAAATAAATCACCGTAGCCTAGTAAAAAAAATAAATCACCGTAGCCTAGTAAAATAATATTTCAAAGTTAAAAACGTGTAAAAAAAAACAATGTCGGTATCTGTCGTAGTCTCGTTCGTGCGTCGATAACGGTAAAAATCGCGAAAAATTATATCGTTGCCGTCTTTAATCCGTTTTTCGAGCCGGTTTCGACTGTAGTTACCAAAAATTTTATTACGGAGCTAAATATAGCGTAAAATGTAAGTTTCGAAGGTGACAGACGTCTCCGTCCCTTCCGTTTCGTTGCCGATGCGTTTCCTACCATCGCGTTTTGAGTTCACGTTTGCGTTTGTGTCGTACGGAAGCCCAAATAAATTCACAAAATTAAACTCATAAATATAAAATACTCGTAGAAAATCCATATTTGTCGGCGTTGTCAGTATTTCGTACGGTTTCGTTTTGTTATCGCTTAACGTTTAGCATGTTTCTCTGCAAATCACCGTTCGCGCACTGTAAAGTCGGATAGATGTTCCTAGGCACTCCAAAGGCCTAATTAAGTTAATCTATGTCTCAAACCCTTTTTATTTTCGTCTTAATCACTTGTTAATCATGTAATTAAGAGCCGTAAATCACCGGTTGTCACAGATTCCGCACCTCTGTATTAATCGATTCGCACCACGTTCTTCATCTTAGAGAGAACCGACTCCTGCCCGCAGCAGGCTCACAAGTGGTATCAGAGCCACAGGAGGTCGAATCGGAGGTAGTTACAGCGATTTCACGAGGATTTCAGCCGTTTTCTGTCGTTTTTAGTCAAATCTCACCGGAGATTTTGACCATTTCATCATCTTCTTCTACATTTCTATCTGTTTTTCATATTTTCATACCTAAAACTACTAAAAATCCAAAATTGACGGACAATTTACGGACAAAATGGACTAAAATTGATATCAAACTAATCAGAATCTGTTATAGACTAATCCTACAAAGTTTCAATCTAAAATTCGAGCTAAAACACGTCCAAATTGATCAAAATCATGAACTGCGTATTGAACATGCTGTCGTCACTCATCCGATCTGATTGCCATCCGATCGGATTACACTAGTTCTTGTTCTATCATTCTTGCTGACGTCATACTCATCCGATCGGATTGCCATCCAACCAGATAAGTATTGCATTGTTTAAAGTTTCAAGTCTCAAATCCAACGAACGACCATCCGATCGGATTGCCATTCGTCACTTGTGCTATTAGTTACTTGGGCACTTGTTACTTTGATCACTATAGTCATTCGTACGAACGGCCATTCGATCCAAGTTTTTGACTTTTTGAAATTTGACCAAGTGTTTGACTTTTCAGGTACAATCATGGCGGACGAATTCATGAATCCTTTCGGCGATATTTTTGCCTACAACACAAGAGACATATCTTCCAACACGAATACCAACACGAACCCAAAGGCTACTTCCAAGGCGATTTCTGACTCATTGAGTGTCGACAATGCATACGACACGTACAACAAACCTCCAAAGCTAATGGCGATCGAGGAATATGGTAGAAGGGCAAAGAGGTTCGATGGGTGGTTAAAGGTATTTGCCTACGATAGCTGGAAATGTATGAAAAATGGTTTCAAGGCTTCAAGGGAAGATCATGAGAACTTGGTTGATAATGAACATGAAGATTTTGTTGCTGAACAGAAATGTATTGCTTCAATACATCAGTCCGCTCGAGATGATATCATATCACTGATTGACTATGATAACTCAAAAGATTTATGGGGAAAACTCGAGAAGACAGAAAGCTAAAGCTAGGAGTCGCAGCAGGAAGACGCAATAAATACTATGCAGGAAGGAAGACTACAGCTACATCCAAGGGGGAGTCTGTTAGTGCATTATGTCTGTAGCTTCCGTCTGTATCGAGTCTATGTATTTTGTCCTGTATGTGTCATTGTACAGTTTTATATGTATGTATTTTGTATCTAGACAAAACGGGAGACGGAACGCTAAATGTTATAAGTGATCCGGTCTGATGACATAGGTCATCCTGACGGATGGCCATCCGGACGGATGACCATCCGACCGGATGACACCACCTCTTCCATGATGCCTATAAATAGTAGTGTAAGGGTCATTGTTTAGAACCTTTTGCCAGTTTGTGTAGCGAAGCTCTGTCCAGTTGTCATCATGATCTTTGTACTTTCACATTTCTCAATAAAATTGGACATGTTTATCGTTGATATCGTTATTGATGATTCTCTGACGATGCCGAGGGATTCCGCACCTCTGTATTGATCGATTCCCACCACGTTCTTCATCATAGAGAGAACCGACTCCTGCCCCCAGCACGCTCACAATTATTAAATGGATTAAACCCCCTTAGCCATAAATTTACTTGCTTTACAAGATTAATGTGAACTATGAGTAAATTGCACAAAACATCCTTTGTGTTTATTTTTGTTGCGGGTTCAATCCTTTATAGCTAACCACGTTATTTTCTTCAGTTATGTTTCCTCACATGCATAACATGTGAGGGTATATTCGTCATTTCGGTTGATCTTCTTATAAAACCCACAAAAGAATCTCAGAACCATTTTCCTCTCCACCCACTTCAATTATAAAAAAAAGAATATTTAAGTTTCAATCTATTTTAAACAAATTCTAACCGCAAGGACTAATGTGCAATAAAACCAAACTTTTAAAAACCAAACACCTGCTTTTCCAGCCTTCTTCTCCGGCGAATCCGAAAGTCCATATATAATCTGTGCGTTTAACCTCCTCCCTCTTACGCGAAAAGCCATCATCACTCCGTATCTATCTAAAACATAATGGACATGATGTAAAACACAACGAGTATCAAACTAAAAACAATAGAAAATAGACTAAAAACAAAATTGATAATAACAAATAAAAGACACAATGGACAACAGATAAAAGTCACAATGGACATCAGACTAAAACACAATAGACAACAACCAAAAAACACAATAAATAACAGACTACACCACAATGAACATTAGGCTAAAAACACAATGAACAACCTAATAAAACACAATGAACAACAAATTAAAATACAATGAACAAAAAAACAAAAACACCATGGACAACGTATTAAAACACAATAATCATAACCAATAACACAATGTATAGAAAACTCAAATATAAAATCATCTTTATTGTGTCAAATTGTGTTATAAGTTTTGATAAAAACGCAATGGCCTGGACCCAAATTAACATTGTGTTATAAGTTTTGATAATAACACAATGTATAGAAGCCCTAATAAAAACGTAATGACCAAAACCCAGTTAAAGACACAATGATCTGAACCTTAAACACAATGCAAAGAAAACCCAGTAAAAATGAAATTTTTTATTTTATTTTTATATTGCAATATCATACTCATATTAAAGATAAAAAAACATTTGTTATCATGGTGATTAAAAAATATCGTATGAAAAAAAGTATTGGACGTTTTAAATTGATGGGGGGAATTAACATGTGTCTTGCATGTGAAAAGAGAATGAAAATAAATGTAGGATTCCTTTTATACTCTTCCATTATCTTTTTTTTTTCTTTAAAACTAATCTCAACCCTACAAATCTTAGATCAATGGAGCACAATCCTTCTTACCCTTCTTATTTATTTTTATTTTATATTTGATTCTAATCCTATAACAACAAACACCTTGAAATCTACTTAATGCAAGGTTGGAGAACTCGCTAGTCGCTAGCGGGTCGGTGAGGTAGGGACAGGTAGGGACTAGCGACTACTCGGGATTAATCGGATCGGACTTTTTATGTATAATTTTAAGTTTTTATACATATATTTTTATACGTAATTTTTTTAAGTGGACAAGTTTTGACCGGAATCTAGGAAGTTTTGGCCGGAATATGTGTTTTTTTTCCGGTTTTTTCTGATTTTTTCCGATTTTTTTTCTTTTTTCCCGATTTTCCGATTTTTCCCGACCGACTAGTCGCGATTAGGGCCGACTAGGGCCGATTAGGGCCGATTAGGCCGACTAGCGATTTTTTTACTGATTAGCTGAAAATTACTCAGTTGATGGGCGACTAGCGACTAGTCAGCGATTAATCGCCGGCTAGTCGCGATTTTTGCAACCATGACTTAATGTCTTGGTTTGTAAAATTTAAACATTGTATCACTTTAATAAAGATAAAATACTTTACGTCACTAAAAATGACATCTAGTGCAACATAATTTGTGTTCTTTTTCAATTTTATTTTATGTTTCTATCTCAGTTTTATTTTATGTTTTCTATCAAAATCATATGATGCATGTAGGATACCATCCACGTTTCTCTCGAATCTATCTCAGTTTTATTTTATGTTTTCTATCAAAATCATATGATGCATGTAGGATACCATCCACGTTTCTCTCGAAACTTTCATGACATGTTTGTCTCTATTCGGACCTTTCCTCCTCGTGGGTCCTGAGAAAAAAACACATGTTACGACTCTTGAATTCGTGAACTTCAAAGATATTAGATTAATTATATAAGGGCTTATTAATCTTTATTTTTCTATGTATTACAATAAACAAATCATAGCTGATCTATTAGTTTGTCTGTATAAATACTAAGTAAAGTATTCGCAGAGTCAAGTCTTGCATGTTCTTTCCAACGGAATTGGACCTAGGAATTTCTGAACATTAAAAACCAATAAAATTGTTAATCTCAATACATTAAATATATTTCTTCAAAGTCAGAACGAGAATATAATTAGAAAATAACCTCGTACTGCTTACGCTAATTCATTAAAGCTATTTTCTTTTCAAATAATTTGGATTATTAACTTGCTCATGAAGTTAAAGAGAGCTCAATAATAAATCAGTACTCTAGAAACTTAAGAACTGTTACAAATTTTTCCATAATATATAGTCTTAGACTATTCGGTGATGGAAGGACATAAAGAAGGATATGAAGCGTCACGTGCCAATGATGTTAGGAAACAAGGATCTCCCCTTCACGCCACAAAAAGCACGAGGTGGAAGGGGACGTGAAAGGGTGGCCTGAAGCTACACGTGACAATCACTTTTTTATTTAATTTATGTTAAAGAAAACAAATCGATAAAAAAAAAAAAAAAACATTAGTATTAAATAAAGAAATAACATTAATAAAAAACATTCATTAAAAAATAACAGTAATAAAAAAATACAAATTTTTAATTATCATCTTCGGCAAAAGTGAAACGGTACTAACTTTAACGTTATTTTACTAATTTCGTAAAAATAACGTTAAAAGCGGCGGATGGTTAATCATGCATCATCTGGTGACGTTGATAGCTGAAAGACACGGGGGTACAAAACTACAATCGAGCCGAGGGTCTCACTGGAAGCAGCCTCTCTACATCTACCCTCCTTAGACCCTACCTTAGCTTTGCTATTGGTGAGATTTACTGAGTATGATGATATGATGATCTTCAGCATCATCATTATTTTGTAGAAGACTCGAAATGTGTTCAACTAAATTAGC
>JARYGA010046043.1:0-21144 GCA_030545235.1 Helianthus tuberosus | reverse complement strand
AAAATCCATATCATAGTTTTATTTCCATTACGAAAATATAATATATACTGGGTTCAATAATAAATTTTTCTTTGTTTTATATATTTAGTATTCGTTGTTAAAAAAATATCTATAATTGAGAAAACAATTCCTCACATAATCCAAAACATAATTATAAAAGACAAGATCTTTATAAGCAGGTTAACATGAAGACATGCAATGCAACATATGGTTGATGTGTAAAACCGTTTTAAATCAAAAGAATTATAGAAAAGTTCCTTTATAGATCTCTGTGGAAGTTATTTAAAAAGTAGTGTTGGTTGTTTGAGATGTTAGCAAATCATTTGTTATTACTTATATTCACAAATGAATATTAAGCATTTTGACCAAATTCTTCATAACTGAACATGATACGATTTTAAGTGTGTCCATGTCAAGGTTTAATAAATGGGTTAACATGAAGACATCACATGGTTAGTATATTAACCCGCTTAAGTAAAAAAAAAAAAAAAAAAAACTTTTAAAAAAGTTCCTTTGTAGATCTTTGTGGGAGTTATTTAAAAAGTATCATTAATTGGTCGTTTAAGATGTTACTAAATCACTAGTTATTACTTATGTTATTACTTATATTCACAAAATATAGTAAACATGTTGAACAAATTCCCCATTCGAACATTAACACGCCAAGATTTTAAATGCGTCCATGTTAGGGTTGAACTTCGTTGACACGAAGAAACATATAGACCGTCGTTAACTCACAAAAATGAATTTCATCATCCACCAACCTAACACGATTAACATCCCTAATAATAATCATGTACGTTCTCCGAACTCCCTTGTAATATTTTATACAGGTTGCATAGAAATAATACATAGTTTGGAAAAATTCTAATTCTGTGATTCATATTTTCAAAACTATATTTTAAAACATGTATTTAAGTTTAAATATATCTTAAGACATATATTCCACAAGAGCTAAAACAAATATTGTTATAGGTATATAAGACTATGTGGTATGGGGCTTGGGTTAGGGCGTGGGTTAGGGCGTGGGTTGGGGGAAAACGCTCAAGCCACCACACCGGGTGGGCTTGAGTTGGGGCGTGGCCCTTTGGGCTTGGGTTTGAAGCCGGGCTTGGGGCGGTCTTGAGATCCGATGTGGCGACCATCTATTCGCTATCCACCGCCATGTCATAGCGGGTTTGAATTTTAAATTCCAACCGTTTGGCCAAGCCAAGCGGTCACCCCAACCCCCAACATCCCCTATAAATGTAACCTCAAACCCCACCGGCTACCCCATCCCAAACCGTCGCTGTCCACAGCTACCCCACCGGCTACCCACTTGATCCCACGAACCCGCTACCCCAACCCGAAGAAGATGGCCTCTTGGACCCACGAAGAAGAATTGGCTCTCGTCACAAGCGTCGTTGACGCTATGAAGGGGCGGCAACCCGGCCAAACACGATATTGGCCGGAAGCATTCGCAAGCTACCGACATAACGTCGGACACGACCGGCACAACCTCAACGCGTGCCAACATAAATGGCGCGAGCTACGGCCCAAGCTCGATCGTTTCAAGGCCTACTACGAAGCCGTTCCGAGCGGCGAGTTAAGCCACGAGGACCGGGTGGCGGTGGCGAACATTGAGTTTCGAGGCAAGGAGCGAAAGGCGTTCGACAAGATCGCCCTTTTTGAAATTTACCTAACGCTCTAGGTTTTTTTTATTTTGTAATTTTTAGGATTATGTAATTTTTAAAAATTTAATAAAATTTTAGGTTTTTTATTAAATGTTGTGTGAATTTTTTAAATTTTTTGTATTTTTTTTAATAACCTGCCAACCCAAGCGGTGCACCCACGCCCCGCCATACCCCACGGACACGTCACTAGGCGGTGGGGGGGCTCCAACTCCACATGTCAACTCATGCCCCCAACCCAAGCCCCACCATACCCACGGTCTAAAGTGTCTATATATAAATTTAGAAAACGTAAGCATGGATGCTAAACTATTATTTTAAAATCCTAAATAATGAATAAAACATGTCTTACAGTATTCTATTACCATTTTAAACCAAACAACTATCAAACACAAGGATATGATGCATGCATGACGCCCTAGGGTATGTTTGAGGCGTCATATGGTCAAGGGTTTTATATAGAGTTATATATGAACGGGGTTTATATATGAATAGACCAAATTCCACTTTACATCTCTACTCTTGACCAAATGCTCTTTGCTTATATTAAATTGTTTGAATTAGTCCCGAAGTTATATAATGTTGTGTTTTTTTTATTCTTTCTGTTTTTATTATGCATCAAAAAGTCAAAAAGTCCTAAAAGTTGCTAAATTGGAGACATGTTTTGAGTAATTAGTGCTATCATTAATCTTGTGCTAAACACACCAACTTTTTCTAAAATAGAGATTTTTCTCATTCGTGGGTGTGATCATGAACACGAATGTCGCGGATTAAGACAGTCAAATGGTGAGATAAAATGATTAAAATGAGAAAAAAAGGATAAAAGTATAATAACAAGATCATGTGCTTACATCGGAATAAGTTGATGTCGGGCTAGTTCACTTACAGCAACAATCATGCCCAGTAAATCCTTCAGATAGCTAGGAGAGTGGGATTCAGACCTTATCTCTATCCTTAATAATGTAGAGACTGATTCCAGAGAGACCCCAACTCTAAATCATACAACATACAAATAAAAAAAGCGTAAGGTTCATGCGAAAACCAACGTAACCTAAACACCCAACCCTACCCCCACCACAACCCAAAAACCTAACACCCCTCAAACACCCCCCCCCCCCCCCCCCCCACTCGAGAAAAATTATATACAATATTTGATTTTGTCCATCACAAATAGCTTTTTCGAGTAATGTGTGTATATTTGTATGTATGTGTATGACACATTCGTATACAACTTTTTTAACTATCTTAATGAAAACAAAGATGAATCACTTTTAAAAAAAACCACCAGGACTCGTTCGAATGATATGGTTTCGAGATAACATTTAATACATAAAGATAGAAGAAAAGTTGTCATGATTCCTTTTTTATCTGTATATATATATTTTTTATTTTAACCTGAGATAATTTCACATGTTCTATAATTTACGACTCTAATATTTAGTAACACATGTACTCATGTATGATTAAAATTTAAGACATATAAACTTTTTATATCATGAGCAGCCTAAGCTTTAAAATTACGTAAACAAGTTGAGTTGAGAGGTGATATTAACTTAGAATGGACTGAACATGTGGTTATAAATATTATTGTGAATCTTATAGTGGGTAGATGACAATTAGGTGAGTGTCAATTCATGGGTACGTGACTTGTAAAACAGTGACCTATTGGAGCTAGCTGCCTAACCTAAATCAATCACACACACACATATTTATATATATTGTTAAATTATAATAGTTTATATCTTTGAATTCTACGTACCTCGTCCAAGCCAAGTTAGTCTTTGGTCAAGGCGATTAATGAACGTGGGAGTAGTAGCAACTTTTGGAGTCATTGGGTGAGCCAAAAATGGCACTTGGATATTTTATGACAGTGAATTTAAACGATATAATATAAACTAGTGGCTTATATCCGCACTTCGTGGTGGGTGCCCCTTTTAAATGGAAATGTAGACGTAATGGTAATAATAACGTGTATGGTGGGAATTTGGTCCATATCAGTTTGCTTCGTTACGATACCAACACTCGCTATAACAACTGAAAGAGAAACGAAGAAAATAAAGTTGTGACAACACTAAAAGAATATCGACACGTGTTTTACTTTGATAAAAAAACAATAAAAATGAATACCGGTACCAGCGTTGTTCAATCGGTATCGGTGCGGTTTGTTTTATTACTTGTACAATACCGGCAAATCTATATACTTAATAAACACATTTATTTAAAATATAAAGGTACGATTGAAACTTAAAAAAAATAAAAAAAAAACCTAAAGGAAGAAAAAAAACATAAAAGACACAAAAAAAAAGAACCTACAGAAAAAAAAAAGTTAAATTAACTACTATTTTCAAATAAAAACCATGTGGTTAGAATCTATACTTTGTATAAAAGAAGAAATCTTAGTGACATAAGAAAAGCTGAGGTGGCAACCGTAGAGGCTGTCCAACAATTTCTTATGTCATTATTGCATCATAAAGCTGAATATATAAAATCACTTTAAAATCGTTTTAAAACACTGCCATCAAACCTCTGGCCATATAGATGTATTCATGCATACGAAATTCAAACCTCTATCATCAAAATCTCTGCCTAGATTCAAAATTCAAAATTCAAAATTCTGGCTCTAGATTCAAAATTCAAACCATACACATATACATATATAACACAACTGATTGTCGCTCCACATTCAAATTTCGGTTTATCTCTCTCACTCATATCCGTGACCACTCTCTCAAATGCAGAATTTCTATATTCAGTCGGTTAATCTCCGATTATAGATCTTTGTAGTTCACATAATTGTTCCAACATCGTTGAAAGCATGTTTTTTTTTTGTAATTTTGAATTTTAAATTTTGAACTGATCTACTCTAATTCTGGCTTTATATTTCAGCCAAATCAGAGTTGTTTGAAATTCATACAATCGTCTGCGGGTTATTTTAGGTTTGTGGATTTTTTTTTTTGTAATTTCTTTTGTCTTGCAGAACTGCTAGCATTTCGAAGATTTTCTGATCCTGTTTAAGCATCTGTGTGATAAACTCTTCTGCATTGTTTATGAAGTCTGATGTAGGAGAGTGGACGACTGCATCAAGCAATCCGATGCTGGTCCAGGTTTTTTTGTAATTATTATCACTGATGATGTCGATTTTTCTGTTTAGTTCTTCATCAGCTCTGTTTTCTTCCAGTGACCATCTAGAGAATTGCATTTTAACATCGTTTGTGTCCGATGAAGTGGTAGAAACATGTGTTTGCCATGTAGAGTATTGTGGGTATTTCAGATTTTGATTTGTTTTTTGAGAGTACAGGTTTTTAAAAGACAATTGTTGATGTTTTGAATCAAACTCATCATCAGTCTTTTATAGTGTTTAAAATGCATCTTCATGATAAATGAAGAGGTTGATTGTAATTATGATAACCTGTTTTTTTTATGTTAGAGGTTTAAAATTTGTCATTTTGGTTTCTTGATATTTAATTTTATAGTTTTTCAATGAAAACTTAGTTTTGAAAGGTTTTGCATTAAACGACTGCTATTTTTGATGATGAATTTATATGTTTATATTAAATGTACACGTTTTTGCCTCCTGGATTATTAAATGTATGGTGAAATTAAATCTGACCTTTGGGCTGTTAGCTATTTTCATTATATAATATCATTGTCAGTTCACCTGTTTTTCATCACGTTTTACTACCAACATATCCTTCTTTCACATCAGTTCAATAATATATAACTTAAAATGTCGCCATACACTTCTGCAGACTCTGATGATTTAAAACAGCGCTTTATCAAGCAAGTTGAAGATCAAGTATATGAGGATAGGGCTACTCTTCAAGAGCTGAAGAGGTGTTTTGATGGACTGCATCTTGGTCTATTCACGAGAGACCAGGTTTCCAGAAACCTGATGGCGATGCCTTCAACTTCCATATGTGACCTTTGTGTTTTCAGTAATATAGAGTGCGGTGATAGAGACGTTGAGTTCATGACGATGCTCAAAGATATACATCGAGAAGTTCCGTGCTCGATGGAGTTGAAGCTAACATTTCTTAATTCTTGCTGTTAGATTCTTAAATTTCTTGGTGTTATTGTTAGATTTTAAAGTTTCGTTGTTCAGTACTCGATGTAATTATTGATCTTTTAATGTCATAAATAAATTTTAATCCTATTAATCTTTGTGGAGCATTTTATTTTTACTAATTTTAGTATGCATAAGTATTATTATATTGTTTTTAATATCGTCTGAGGATTGCAGATTGATATTTATGTAGATGTGAAATTGTCTCTGAGTTTGATTTAGATTTAGATTATGTTGATGTTGAATTGTGCTTGAACAGTTGTTTGAGTCAATATCTGCTACTGTAAAGGTCTGTCAAAGCTAAAGTTTGCCAAAAGAGAACATCATCTTGAAATCATCGTCTGCTGATGATGAAAGCATTATAATGTCTTCAGAACATCAAAAGTCCATTCTTAAAAAATATCTATTTAAAAAAAAATTCAAAAATCCTTAAAAGTCTGTTGAAAACAACTGTTTTTGAAACATCTGTTTGGCTAAAAATTCATCCACTGCTGAAAGGGATTGTCTGTTCTCATAAGTTCTGTTTAATCTAACGACTGTTGACTTACCACTATTGCCAACATATGTTGTTTCCCAATAGAGGTTTCAAAACAACTGTCATCCATTATCACAACAGAGGTTCTGAGGTGGGTAGATGTTAGCCATCAGATCTTTGTAAAATGTCTTCAGAACAACAAAAGTCTATTCTTAAAAAATAACTATTTTTTTAATTTTTTCAAAAATCCTTATAAGTCTGTTGAAAACAACTGTTTTTGAAACCTCTGTTTGGCTATAAAAATTCATCCACTGCTGAAGGGTATTGTCTGTTCTCATAAGTTCTGTTTATCCATGAAAACTTATTTTTGAAATGTTTTGCATTAAATGGCTGCTGTTTATATTAAAATTTGTCCTTTTGGTTTCTTGATATTTAATTTTATAGTTTTCCCATGGAAACTTATTTTTGAAATGTTTTGCATTAAATGGCTACTGTTTATATTAAAATATGTCCTTTCGGTTTCTTGATATTTAGTTTTATAGTTTTCCCATGAAAACTTATTTTTGAAATGTTTTGCATTAAATGGCTGCTGATATTTAATTTACATTTTTAAATATAAACTTATATGTTTATATTAAAAGTCTGTTGAAAACAACTATTTTTGAAACCTCTGTTTGGCTAAAAGTTCATCTACTGCTGAAAGGTATTGTCTGTTCTCATAAGTTCTGTTTAATCTAAATACTGTT
Source organism: Helianthus tuberosus (assembly GCA_030545235.1). Classification (NCBI taxonomy): domain Eukaryota; kingdom Viridiplantae; phylum Streptophyta; class Magnoliopsida; order Asterales; family Asteraceae; genus Helianthus; species Helianthus tuberosus. The sequence continues at coordinate 14,190 of JARYGA010046043.1, read as the reverse complement.
GACTTGCCACTGTTGTCAACATCTGTTGTTGCCCAACAGAGGTTTTCAAACAACTGCCATCCATTATCACAACAGAGGTTCTGACGTGGACAGATGTTAGCCATCTGATCTTTGTAACTTCTGCCACGTCAGCATTAACTTTTTCACTTTATAAAACCATGTTCCATCCCCAAACAGAGCTTTTACTTTCATCTCGAATTTAACATTCATCAAAGTAGTTTCCATTTTCTTCTTCAACACTTCTTCGTCAACCTCTCGCAAGTTTCAATTCCGACGATGGCCTGACAATGAAAAACCACCATAACTACCTGCCTATTTTTGAGAAAACCAAGAAAAATACTCTCTATCATTCAATGATTGATGTTCTTACATCATCAAAATATAAGGCCATTCTTACTACCGATGCACCCATTCACCAAGAAACACTCCTCGATTTCTGGGCAAATGCGAATATTGAAGAACAAAACAATGAGAAATTCAGTATAACTTCAAAAGTCGGAGGTGAATCGGTTGCTATTACCCCCACTACCATATCAACAACATTTTGGGTAAATGACTTGGCAGGCTAGACATCTTTCATGAAAAATGAGTTTCAAACAGAGCTGATTGAGAGGGGATATGATAGACAGTTGAATAAGGCAACTATTTTTAAGCCAAAATTTCCACCACCAATGAAATTCCTGTTCCATACTCTCTTAACCCGTCTCTCAAATAAAACCACTGCTTTTAATGAAATACCTTTGAAAATTCAGTACTTGGGGTATGCCATTTTGACAAATACTGATTTTAACTACTCCCACGCACTGTTTACTGACTTGGTTACAAATTTGAAAAACATTAAAAATGGGAAAAATGCTGCTTTTCTTATGTTTCCTAGACTATTAAGCTAATACCTGCAAAAACATGTTTCTCAAAAAGCTTTTGAACAAGGTACAGCTTGTAAAATGAATAGTCTGACATCTGAAACTTTTACTCGTCTTATGGCCAAAGACTCAAATGTTTCTAAAACACAAGCAAAGAGAAATTAGCAAATTTTAGATCAGTCCACATCTGCTCCTCAAAGCTCTGTTGCTGAGCCCACTGCTCTTGGTGATCACAGCACTACAACCACTACTGTGAAACCACCACCAACAAAACCCAAAAAGACCAAAACAAAATCCAAAAAGCCCACCAAAACCACAAAAACGGATCCTCTAGAAGATGAGATCCCAAAGGTTAACCCTGTGACAACACAAATGTCACTAGAAATCACTGTTGCTACTTCCTCACAACATGTGGAAAGATCTAAACCCTTAAACCAAAGTCCTCATGATTCCTCACAAAAGGAACATGTTGTATTCACATGGATACCACAATATGATGCCATACCCTCATTTGAGGGTATGATTGAAAGCCCTTCTCCCGGGGCAATGTCTCTTTCCATAACCATCCCTTTATCTTCTATTCCACCAACCTTTGTAACACTGTTTGAAGATATTGACATTCAGACTCATAGCAGCCCCTCCCACCAACACATTACTGAGAGTTTAACTTCAATAATAGCTGTGTCTAAACCTGTTAAATTAGCTAACCCACAAAGAGTTGAGGAGGCTACACCTCTTGAATTTCATGAAATTCTTGATGGTATTTCAAGTGGAGCAACTACTGCAAATGTCAAATCCACTGATCTACATTTGGACAGTAGTTTGACCAGTCAGACTCCCTTGAAGGCAACAATGCCGAGTTTACCAAGGTAACCACTGGTGTGTTTAAGTTAACCACTGGTGTATTTACTAAGGTAACCACTGACGTAGAGGGAAGTCCCCAGAACCAAGAACAAGGGGTATCTGCTAATGAGAATTTGGAGACTCCTCCTATCTCAAAAGCAGATAGAACCACCTCTGGTGGGAATTCAGATGATCCTGTTAAGTTAGGTGATGAATTAAAATACAAGGATTTGACGGAGAGGATGTTCAATATTGAAACAAGTATTGGTGAAATGAAAGATCTAATGAAACAGTTGGTGGATGCTTCCAAAAGTCAACCTTCTCATCAGCAGTTATCCCAAGAGCTTTGGAACTCAGTTCAACCCATTCTTGCAGTCCAAAGGGAATTGGCTGAAATCAACCACAATTCACACATGGAGTTGAGCAGAGTTATGGTTGATGCAAGATACAAAGACATACAGGCTGATATCAAGGGCATCAAAGAATCCCTTGCGAAGTTAACTGGCACTACCCCTGCACCAATCTTTGAAAAAGATGATGAAGATGATGCCAAAAAGGGGGAGAAGGATTCCATGAAAAACTTTAGCAAACCAACACCAAGGAATCAACCAAAACAAAATCCAGAGCCTGCTATGAATACTTCTGCAAAATCTTCTAGAAAATCTGACACTGGTTAGAAAAGGGGAATTGATGATACCCTTAACAAACAGACAGATAATGAGGTTGAAGCAAAGAAGAAGAGAAATGATACAAAAGAAAGTAGACAAGATGTTCTGAGGCAGGAGTTGCAGAAAAAAAGGTGAAGAAAGAAAACAAAGTGCTGAACATTGGAACCTCAACCCGAAGAAAATCTTACAAACACAACAAACCTCCAGTTGCCACATTCTCTAAACCTAAATCACCACCACAAAAACCAACCACTGCTGCTACCAAACCTAAAACCAATGCTGGTTCTAAAAGGTCAAACACTGATACATCCAAACCTAAACCTTCACCACAAAAACCACCTCACAAAAAGCAGAAAACAAATACCTCATCATCACCACCATCTTCCATAGTAACAGATGTTGATGCACCAAAAGCATCATCAGATGTTAAGACAACAACTATTGAGACACCAGTGGTTTCAACAGTTGTTAGTCAATCCACTGATTCTACTCACTTTGATCCTCCACCATCAACAAAACCACCAACACCACAAAGATTCCCTTCACAAACAACCTTTTCACCCAAAGCATATTCTCCATCTAAAACTCCTCCTCCTTCTCCAAAATCTGTTTATACCAGAAAAAGGAAATTCATGGTGCATGAAGAAGAAAATGAAATACCAGCACCAATTCCCGTATCATCTGCTCCATACATTCCACCTTCATCACTTCCACAAACCAACCCAATCAAACAACCACCCACTGTTCCCACCTCACAAAACATTCCACTGGAAGTTAAATATCCTATGGAACTTATAACAACCCTCATAGAACCCTTAACATGACCCTTAAACGTTCCTTATATACCCCGTATACGAGAAACGAACCCAAAATACCTTTATATTTATAAAAATAAAATAAAAACAAAGACATAAGGGTCTCGCGGGCCGCGACCCGGTACCCCTTTGTCTTTCGCGGGGCGCGAGCCCAGTTGCTTGCTGGGCACCCCTTGCGCCACGTGTCCGGTGATGTGTTGAAGCTAGCCCTTGCTCGATAAGCCTATGGCCGCCCTTAAGACCCTCGCGGGCCGCGAAGGCCTTAGCTATATCTCTCACGGGGCGCGAGAGAACACTCGACCAACCTATAAATAGAGGCTTCAGGCCTCATTTATTCCTCGTTCATTTTCTGAATTCTCTCTCAACTTTTTGTTAGTTATTATACTCGGGAATAATATCCCTATAAAGCGAAGCTCTGCCTTGTTGTAAGTATTATAACCCTGCTTGTTACCTTACACGATCGATCTAGGGCTCCGTAAGGCTCTGACTGACTCAGTTGTTGGAGTTCTGTCTCGTGTTACACCAGATTGATCTAGGACTCCGTAATGCATGTCAAGGCTCTGCCTGACTCAGTCATTGGAGTTCTGTCTCGAGTTGTACGGTTAATATGAGTGGGGTTATTCTACTAACACGTGTGCATTGTTTAATTTTAATAGATAATAACCAAGAGATTCACCAGGAAGCTTTAGTTTTACCTAAGTAAATAATGTGAGTACATCTGCTTTCTTTGCCATCTTTTTGTAAACCATTTCTGTGAGTCTAAATATTTTACCAAAACCTCAAATGTTTTAAATTAAACTTAACAGTAATTGAGTATTTGTAATTCTACAATTGCTGCCGGTATGTTGGGGTTTTGTATACAAAATGTGAAAGACGTTACCATTGGACATTGAGATAGCCAATGAGTAATATGACCCACAAGTCAGGTGTTGACAGTACTTAATGAGTAGTTGAGTAGATATAAACAAATGTAATTGCAGATGCCCTCAATACTGTAAAGTTGTAAAACTGTTTTGATTAAACTGGGATGCACTCGCCAGTATTTCTTGCTGATAAAACCTTTTTTGTGACACCCCGTGAAAACGCTCAACAAAACTAGCTCAGTAACTGCTTGCTAAATTTCGGGAGGAAATTTCTTTCAACTTGGGGATGATGTGACAACCTGTATTTCCGGTGGAAAAACCACTCATGTTCTTCGATTAATTTATTTACATTTATTTTTACGTCTTGTTTATCACATTGTTTGTGTACTCAAGCACACCTACTTGAATGAGTATACGATATATCTTGCTAACATCTTACACAAAATATATAAATACACATATATTCGAATTTGTAAACCGTAATACGTAACCAAAATTTGTTCACCCGGCACGACCCAAATTTGTAAACCCGCTAGCCCGTGGCCCATACTCGCTCCCTTCCTACTTGCGGCCCACGCAAACCCAATCCCGCCCCTCTTCTCCCACGGCCCAGGTACCCACCAGCCCACTCCCACAAATCTTTGGCCCAACCCCCTATCTCCTAAACCGTACGCATGTGTGTGTGTTTTTATATAGAATGGCATGCAAACCTCTAAGTTCCAAAACCCTAGGTCACAACTCAAAAGATACGTGCCTCCATCTCACTCCTTCTCGCTACCTCTCCTTCACTCTTGGAAACGTGCGCAGTAGCCCCCATCTCTTTGTCTCGCTGCTCTCTCCTCCTCTCCCTCTCGCTGCTGTGAATGGGAACCATGAGCATCTCGGGAACCCTAGCCGCTCGGTTTCAAACTCTAGTCAAGCCATCATCATCTCCTAAGTTTCGGTAACTCATTAATCTCTGATTCGGTTTGTAGTTCTTGATTAACCGTGTTTTTCTTGGCTGCGTTGCGTAATGATCTTGATGAATTGATGATACTAGTAGTTCGAATGACTTAGATTATGTATATATTGATTAGTTCGATTATGGGTTCGGTTGGTTACTTAGGGTTGGAGATCCTTGATGTTTTAAGTGATGATAATCTGATACAACTAACTTACAACCTGCTATGAATGTTTGATTGTGTTCTTAAAATCACTAAAACATGTCAAGTGAACTCGAAAACTTGTTTTATGTCACCAAGAGCTGAAACAGGAAATCTATCAAAGAATTCAGCCAACTTCAGTTGGCTGTAAACGGGTTGTTATAGACTGAAAAATTGATTTTCTTAAGTCTAAATCATACGTTTTCGAAAAACGCTTCAAATGGCTCTAGAATCACATTTTTCTGTGGTCGTTTGCTATTTTTAAAGGCCTGTTTTATACAGAAGCAAAAGCTGCGTTTTTTTGCAGAAAATACGTGTTACGCTTTTCGTTATAACTTGTAATCTGGATAGAGTTAGGTCGTGAATTTCATACAGTAGCTGAGCACAGATGTTGTCGTAAATCTCCTACTAGAATTTCACCAATTGGGCTGACGATGAATTTTGAATGAATTTTTCCGTGGACTGCAGTCAGAAAATGACGAATCTGACTGCAGCCCAATAAATGATTTTTATTAAATAATTGGTAATGAATTGAGTCCCGATATTTTTACACAAGGTGACGTGGACCGTTTAGAACGTTCTATAAATTATTTAGAATTTTTGGAATAAGATAACTATTTTATAAAAATACCCGAAAACAACCCAGTTCTGGAAGTTAAAGCTGAAGCATTATAAGTTGTTATTTGCGTGTCTAGATGTCGGTTATGCTATCTGAGAATGGTCAAACTTGTTTAATGTCAACAAAAGTGTTATGTGAAGTGTTGTGTGCTTGATCTTGAGTAGTTATATGTGGAATAGGTATATGTGCGTAAATTGTCAAAGTGAATGCATGGTACGTGTTAGATACGTGTAGGAGCTTTATGCCTTACTTGAACACACTAACAAACTAATTGGTAATCGTAATAGGACGTGATTGACCTACTTTGACTTCTAACCATTTTAAGAGACCAACCGAGCAATCAAAGGTGAGTTCACACTTTTCATCAAAGCATGGGATTCTCGGTGGTTTGGGAATGGGTTTAACAATAACTATCCCCCTTGGGTGGGATGCAACCTGCGTATTCTCCTTGGGTAGAATACATACCTACATCCTCCTTGGGAAGGGCGACAACCATTATAATACATGTCTTAAGCATACTAGACAACAACTCTATCTTAAGTTCCTCATTTTATATCGACTTAATCGTCGGGCCAATGGCGAATGGGTTATTAGTTAAATAGCGCTATTAGGTTTGACAAGCCTCACACTGCGCCGCAGAGGACGGGCGTGGACTAATATACTTGGTCACTTCGTCAATGATGATAGACATTAACTCAGGGTACTCAACATAACTTCAGTCAGTAGTCGATATGGTAACAGGTCTAGTGGTTTAAAACAGTGGGGTAGCTCACCATGGCATGTTTTTATAAAGAACAAGAAACTTAACAACTTATGGTTTTTGGAACAACACTAAAACGAACAACCAATTGTGAACTCGCCAACTTTTTTTGACACCCTACTGCATGCTTTGCAGGTCGTTAGGTACATGGATGGAGCTTGCACGAGGAGTGGACATTGTGTCAAGGAACCAAGTGTTGGGTTCCTAACATTAAACTTTATACTTTTTAATTATTAATGGGTTTTAGACTTTATGCTTCCGCTAACTCTTAAATTTGGTTTTGGACTTTGGTTTTGTGACACTAAATGTTTTGTTTGCAATGGTTTTACTTTACTTTACTTTACTTAATGTTCAGTATGATTGGTGGTATGATCCTGGTTAATCACACGCCTCGTGGTAATACTCCGCTTGTGGATTTTGAGGGTGTGACATTTTTAAAACGCGTTTCAGGTAATAAAACGTGAAAGCCTATAGAAGCCAGCTGGAGAGCACTGAAGGCTTGAAAAAGTGGCTATAAAAGTTACCTAAATAAAAAGGAGTTTTGTCTTTCGATAAACTAGGGTTTATCCCTATAAATATATTGTAATGAAAACTTGGGTTTTATCCCATTTGTTTATTATAAAAAGTTTGGTGTTTTTAATTCTGATAAAATATTTCCTAACTACGGTCCTGATGTCTCATTTCCACTGCCAAGTTAATAAACACCGATACCGTCTGACTGGCTTGCGGCACCCGCTCCCGGGCAGGGGTCGGGGGCTGCGACAGAAGGTGGTATCAGAGCTACAGCCACTGTTTTAAGCCAATAAAGTGTTATGCTATGTGTTTTGTGTTATTTGACAAATTGTTAGTTTACAATATGAGTGAGAAAGGTACGCCAGACGCTTATCGTCACTTAGCTAGTTCACCAAAAGACGAAGGAACCTCATCTCAGCCAAATCCCTCAGGATACTCAGCAGATACTGAGGAATGAATATTTATTTTTAAGGCACAGTCTGAGGAACCTTTTACTTCTAAAAAGAGATGATGGTTTAATAGGGGAGTACATGAGAGGAGAAAGAGAATGAAGAAATTACAACAACAAAGAGCGATAGTAAAAGCCAATAGGGAAGTGAATGCCCAAACTCAGGAAGCAGTCAATAGACCACCATGGGAAGAGGAACTAGATAGATAGTTGGCAGATTTCCATATGCTAGCCACTACCGCAGTAGACTCTAACCAAATAGCTGAACAGCCACTGTTACCCTTATTCCCAGACCAACAGATGTTAGAGCCCAATCAGGAAGACCATTTTCATATCCCAGATGTTGACCCCTATGAGATCCCTAGAATTCCCCCCACCAAACCCCATAGCTCAGTATACCGACCTTAACCCTTTAGACCCATTTTGGAACAACGACTGGTGCAAGCAGAGTGTAATAAGAAACCCATACCCTTACGGACGCCCCATACCTCGATACCCTGACCCAGTACCAGCACCATTACCACCCATGAGTGAAGAAAATATGCAGGAACTTTGCCACTGGGGCAATGAGTTAGTTGAAGAAGGAGAGAATTCGTCAAATAGGAGAAAAGCTTATGTGGAAGCATGTCGAGCGTGATATACGTGATTGGATACACGATACCTAGAATAATACCTAGATATATGTGTAATTTTGTATTTTTATAAAAAAATAATAAATATAGGGATAGACTAAAATAGATATCGATGCGTAACTACTAGCGTGTTTAATTTTCCAGTTGTAGTTTGTAATCGACACACACACACACACACACATATATATATATATGAAAAAGAGCAAAAGTCGCAATGTTCGACGATTTTGATCAATCTGTTTGTGTGACTGTTTGTATTAGATTTTATGCTATGATAATTAATACCTGATAATTGTTCACAATTCAGATGGACAACGAAGTAAATCAGGAAAACTAGAATAATGAGAATAACGGAAACCAAATAGATAACAGTGCCATCTAACATATAGTAGCACAAGGAATTATAGATGCTATGCCTTATATTATTAAGACTGTTAAAGAAGCAGAAAATAATAAATATGCAAATGGAAGTAAACGCCAACACACTGAACCAAGTCACCGTGTGAACGATAATAACGGACCAATACTCCAAGCTCCAATTCCTAAAAGAAGAAGAACCGTGTCTTACGGTTGTTCTTATAAAGAATTCTTGGCCTGCAAAACAATAGAATTCTCAGCCAATGAAGGAGCCATTTCAGCCTTGCGCTGGATAGAAAAGACAGAAGCAATCATAAAAATAAGTAAATGTGCGTATGAAGATAAGATTATGTTTGCTTCTAATCTTTTAAAAAATGCAGCCTTAGAATGGTAGAATACTATTCTCGAGTCTAGGGGAAGTGACAGAGTTTATAGAATGGAATGTACTAATTTTAAAGAAATAGTCGAAAGAAAATTATGTCCTCCTCATGAAAAGGAACAAATTGCCAATAAGTTCCTAAATCATAAAATGACTGGAATAGACTGCAAAGGTTACACTACCATATTCTTCGAATATGCTAGAATAGTGCCAACCTTAGCCTCACCTGAGCCAGTGCTAATATCCCGTTACGTTTGGGGATTAATTAGCGAGATTAGACACGTAGTCAAGGCAGCTAGGCCGCAAACCATAGAAGAAGCAGTAGAACTAGCCAACACCCTGACTGATGAATTCGTACGCACCCAAGAAGAAAACCAGAAAAAGAACCTAGCTCAAAAGCTTACCCAAGAATTTCAGTACCGTGGAAAGGTACAGGTTCTTCCTCTATACCCTACTGTAAGTATTGCAAAAGGAAGCACTCTGGAAGGTGCTCCATATATTGCAACTTTTGTAAAATATCTGGACACAAGGAAAAAACTGTAGGAAGAAACCTAGCAATATGATATGCTACAATTGTGGAGAAATTGGGCACATCAGACCGAACTGTCCGAAACTAGCTCTAGCAACAACCAACAAAGCTAAGATAGCTGAAGGACCCAAGAATCGTTCTGACAGCTGAAGAAGCCAAGATGATTCCAGATGTGATTGCCGGTACGTTTTTAGTTAATGACATTTTTGCCAAAGTATTATTTGACTCTGGTGCAAACCAAAGTTTTATTAATACTTCTTTCTACAAACTTCTCAACCAACCCATAACCAAACTTCGACAAGACTGGCTGGTGGAAACGGCAAACGGAGAATCCATTAAGATTAGTGAAATCTTGCAGGGAGCAAGAATAGAAATCCTGAACCATCATTTCTTTGCTAACCTTTACCCAATGAATCTAGCCAGATTCGATGTTGTATTAGGAATGGATTGGTTGGTAGCCAATCGTGCCAATATTTTATATGATCAAAAGTCAGTGCAAGTAAGTACACCAAGTGGTGAAAAGATCACAATCAAAGGAGATAAGCCAACCAGGTCGACAAAATTCATCTCTGTAATGAAAGCTGCAAGTTATGCAAGGAAAGGAGCCATAGTGTATTTGATTTCCCTAATCATTAAAACTAAAGGAAAAGAATTAAAAGATATTCCCATAATATCTAAATTTTCAGACGTTTTTACAGAAGAGTTACCTGGATTACAGATTGAATTTAGAATTCACCTAATACCAGGGACGGCACCGATTGCCAAAGCACCATATCGATTAGCACCAACGGAGATGCAGGAACTGAAGAAACAATTGGACGAACTTCTTGACAAAGGTTTTATATAACCTAGTTCATCGCCATTGGGAGCGCCGATTTTGTTTGTTAAGAAGAAAGATGGATCAATGCGTATGTGCATTGATTACCGAGAATTGAACAACGTTACGATTAAGAATCAGTACCCACTACCGAGAATCGATGATCTGTTCGATCAACTTCAAGGAGCTCGATTCTTTTCAAATATCGATTTTCGCTCAGGATACCATCAATTGAAAGTACAGGAAGAGGACATTCCTAAAACTGCTTTTAGAACAAGGTAGAGTCATTATGAATTTACCGTCATGCCATTTGGTTTAACCAATGCCCCAGCCGTATTTATGGACATGATGTACAGGATATGTAAACCATACCTGGACAAATTCATAATTGTGTTTATAGATGATATTCTAATTTACTCTAAGAGTAAAGAGGAACATGCAGCGCATCTGCATACATTTCTGACATTATTGAGAAAAGAGAAGCATTATGCTAAATTCTCAAAATGTGAATTCTGGTTACAAGAAGTGCAATTCCTTGGACATCTGGCTAATCATGAAGGAATTCATGTGGATCCCACAAAGATCGAGGCGATTACCAAATGGAAAGTCCCTGAGTCGCCAACAGAAGTATGAAGTTTTCTTGGATCGGCAGGATATTATAGACGATTTATCTAAGATTTCTCTAGGATAGCCATTCCATTAACCAAACTGACTTGCAAATCAGTTAAGTTTGAAGGGGGACCAAAACAGGAAGAAGCCTTTAAGATTCTTAAGCAAAGGTTGACTAACGCACCCATACTCGCATTACCAGAAGCAACTGAAGACTTTATAGTCTATTGTGATGCATCTAAGTTAGGATATGGATGTGTGTTGATGCAACGTTAAAAGGTTATATCTTATGCCTCTAGACAACTTAAGAAACATGAAGAGAATTACACAACCCATGATCTAGAGTTAGGAGCCATAGTTTTTGCCCTTAAGATTTGGAGACACTATTTATATGGAAATAAATTTGTTGTCTTCACCGATCATAAGAGTTTAAGATATATTTTTGGGCAAAAAGAATTAAATATGAAACAGAGACGCTGGATGGAAATTTTTAGTGATTATGATTGTGATATCTAGTATCATGCTGGAAAGGCTAATGTAGTAGCTGATGCTTTAAGTCGAAAGTATCATAAAAAGTCGAAACGAGTACGCTCTCTTAAATTAAATCCGCAGATAGATTTAAATGAGCAAATTAGAGAGGTACAGGAAACATCATTCAGGGACGATGCTGAAAGTTTAAAAGGAATGATTAAGGAATTAGAACAAGGATCCGATGGAATTTGGAAATTCCATAAGAAAAGGATGTGAATACCTAAACAAGGAAACCTGCGCCACAGAATTCTAGAAAAAGCTCATAAGTCTAAATATATGATACATCCCGGAAATGATAAGATGTATTAAGATCTAAGAAAGAATTTCTGGTGGATATGAATGAAAAAGGATATAGCCAACTATGTTGCTAAATGTCTGACCTGTTCACAAGTTAAAGCTGAACATCAGAAACCTTCAGGGTTATTACAGCAACTAGAAATTCCAATATGGAAATGGGAATTGATAACAATGGACTTTGTTACCAAATTACCCAAGAAACGAAAAGGTAATGATACAATCTGTGTGATTGTTGACAAATTGACTAAATCTGCTCATTTCTTACCAATGAAGGAAGCTTTCAGTATGGAACAGTTAGCTAAGTTATATGTGGATGAAATAGTTTCATTACATGGAATTCCTTTATCTATTGTATTTGATAGAGATAGCCGTTTTACTTCTCATTTTTGGACAAGTTTCCAAAAAGCAATAGGAACCAGGTTAAATCTAAGCACAGCTTATCATGCACAAACGGACGGACAAAATGAAGGGACAATACAAACAATGGAAGATATGCTTAGAGCATGTGTAATTGATTTCGGAGGAAATTGGGACGACCATTTACCATTAATAGAATTTTCCTACAATAACGGCTATCATACTAGCATTAATGCTGCACCATTTGAAGCACTTTATGGACGAAAGTGCCGAACTCTAGTTTGTTGGGAAGAAATTGGAGAAAAGCAACTATCTGGACCTGAGATAGTGCAAGAAACAATGGACAAGATAATTCAAGTCAAGGAAAGACTAAAAGCAGCACGAGATCGTCAAACGAGTTATGCAAATAACAGACGAAAACCTTTGGAATTTCTAGTTGGAGTTAAGTGACGGGTAGTCCGTTGGACGACCTTTAAGTGCTATAAATGGTATTTTAATCCTATATTTAATCGAGTAATTGTCTAGAGTTAGATGACTACGTTTGCTTGTGTTTCAGGTACATTCGGAGCTTAAAAGTGTGGAAATGAAGCTTTGAATAGGCGCGGCTGGATTGGAGATTGAAAGATGGAGCATAAATGAAGAAAATAATTTATTGGAATTGAATAATTAAGAAGGTAGCATGATAGAGGACGCAATTACGAGAACGTAGGCGAAAACAGGGAAGAAAACGGAGTTGAAACGAAAAAGTTATGAAGAAAACAAAATTGCATGCTGAAGGCTACTGTAGCTTACGGTAGCTACCGTAAATTATGGTAGCCCCCAGCATTTTTCTTCCGCCGTAAGGCAGTAGAGACCCACCGTAGCCACTTGAAAGCTACTGTAAGCTACGGTAGCCACCGTAGCTTACGGTAGTCTCAGTGGAAAAGTGTAACTCCTCACTTTTAATGACCATTTGATGAGACTTTTGATTATCCAATCATTTTTTTTCGGTTTTGGGAGCATGATAGGGGCGATTTTGGCTGTTTTCCTTGTGTTCTTGAAGATTCTAAACATTCGGTTTGTGTTTTTGATTCGTGTGAACATTAAACTTTGTGTTATGTTGATGCACCGAACTATATAAGGCTAATTTCGTTGGTGATCATCCTCGAATGTAAGGTTTTACTTGTGACAATTATGTTTTGATCTTTAATTCCTAGAGTAATAAACTTTGCATGTGTTGTTTAGTTGATTATGGTGTATGAATGATTATTTGTAAATTGTTGATGTGTGTTTGATCATAGTTCTAAACCATACGTTCTTGGTGCCGTTGGCAATCGAGACATCATGGGAGGGATTTGGGTTGGATATATGTAGATTGATCATCGGGTAACAACCTCGCGTTCTAGGAACCCGTGTACTTAGTTCCCTTTCATCACAAATAATTGATCTTACATGAACCATGTCTATGTGGTTCTTTCCAGTTGAACATGAACGTTAGTTGTCACTTAAAACCTGAAACTCGGGATGATCACTACCCTCTTATCCTGTTACAAAACTTGACTTTGATTTGTATTCTAATTTAGTAATTCTAGATAATTAAAACCAGTCAACCCAAACATTGAAAATTACATTTCTTGCAATTTGGATTAATCTAGTTAGTTAGACATACATTGAGATAGCACATATTCCACAAACTCCATGTGTTCGATACCCACTTACCGGTAGCTATCTAGTAGTATTTGGATTAAATTTGCGTGAGACTACGATATCACGTCAATAAGGTATTATTAAAAGTTTCTCCATGGAAAGGAATAGTCAGATTCGTTAAAAGAGGAAAGCTAAGCCCCAGGTACGTTGGACCTTTTGAGATTATTAGAAGAATAGGACATGTAGCTTATCAGCTACAACTGCCAGAGGAAATGGTAGGAATACATGATGTGTTTCATGTATGTAATCTCAAAAAGTGCTTAGCAGACGAATCTTTAGAGATAACTCTTTAGGACATAGAGGTAAATGAGAAACTTAAGTTTATCGAAAAACCCATTCAGAATGAAGATAGAAAGATCAAGAATCTCAAACGCAAGAGACTAGTTCTGGTCAAAGTGAAATGGGATTCCAAGAGAGGACCACTTTTCCCATTTCACTTTGACTAGAACTAATCTCTTGTGT
>JARYGA010046042.1:0-36708 GCA_030545235.1 Helianthus tuberosus | reverse complement strand
TACATCACTTGGTGAAGACAAAGTGTCTAGTGTAATACTTTTTATTTCTAATCTTTTGCACTTTTTATTTGGTTTCGTATTAATGACTTTAATAACTAGTTGCTTATGTTGAAGGTGATCTTTCTTTATCGTTTGTCCTTGGTGTCTTGAAATTATTTTACTGTCTATATAAAATAAAAGATTTTCACCATTCATATCTCCACGGTCTATATGGAGGTATGTTGGCTACCTGGTCGGGGGTTAAGGGAACGGTTTGGTAAAGGTCTTGCCATTGTTCAGCGTTTAGAGGTCCTGCAATGGACCTGGGTCAAATTTAGTAGGACCTCCTTCAATACTTAGCGGTATTGGATGGCGGGGGTCCAAACTCTTTGATCCCCTCATAAGTTAACTACTATTAATACTATAACCCGGCTATTTAGGACTGTATCCCTGCTGACTCAGACTACTTAGTCGAGGGTAACGTCACCTCCAAAAGAGGGGCCTACCATAATATTGCATTAATAACTTAATTCATTATCTTCCAATAATCCACCCTTTTAGGATTGTATCCTTGCTGACTCAAACTACTGGGGTGAGGGTAACGTCACCTTCAAAAGAGGGGCCTACTACAATAACTAAGATAATCTCTTAATTATGTGCAAAAGTGCGGAAATAATCAAAGGTTACACTAGATACGAGTCAGAACCAAGTGATTCATCTTGTCTACCTGTTTTTATTTTTATTTTTATTTTCAGCATTTTAGTAAGTTTTTATTTTTCTTAGTTTAAAACATTTTTCTAAACTTTTTTTTTATTTTGATTAGACGTTGAGGATAAACCGGTACTAAAAGCTCTTGTGTCCTTGGACGACCTCGGTATCTTGCCAACACTATACTACGCTCACGATGGGTGCACTTGCCCATATGTGTGTTTAGTGTTAGTAAAATATCGTGTTTTATAAATTTAAAACTTGGCTAAAAATAAGTGTTAAAGGGGCTTAAAATATACACCTAATATATATAACACTTCACACGCATCAAGTTTTTGGCGCCGCTGCAGGGGACACAAGGATTTTAAGAAAGTTAGGAATCAACGACCTAATCGTTTTTCTTATTTTTCATTTTTTTAGGATTTTTTTTTAGATTTTTCAGCTTCTGCAGAACTCAGCACGGGCCGTGCCCGCTGAACACGCCCCGTGCCCAATCATTGGAACTGGCAATCCTTTTTTAAGTCAGACAGTAAGCTGAACACGGGGCCGTGCCCACTCAACACGCCCCCGTGCCCAAGTTTCAGTTACTGAAAACAGAACCGTAAGATCCCGACGGTTGGTAATTTCTGACACAAACATGAGTGATACTGATACTTTTTACTTTCGGCACTCTTATGGTACTATGTGGTGTCAATTATGTGGTGGTAACCATAAAGAATTAGAATGCTTTTTTCTAAATTATAAACCCCACTATATAGACCCATTATTTCCTAGTATCCTTAAGAGGGGCGAAAGTAAAAATAATCCCCATCGCTCCCTCGAATGCGCCCAACCAGATATTCTAGGAGAAATGCTTCTCGATGAATTATTTCAACTAGAAGATCTAATTTTTAATTGGTTAAAAGAACTTAGGGAAGATTTCAATAATCTTTTCCAAGACAATAACCAAGAAGAGAGGTCGGAATCGCATTCAAACAACTTCATTGTTTCCAATGATACTTCTAACTCTAGTGAGGACTTGAGCGATAGTCGTCCCTGTGTCGATTGTGCCGTGAAGGACTCCCCATCAACTTCGTTTGATGCATACATAGACCTGAGCGATTCGACATACACCTTCTTTAACGAGAGCCCGGGAAAGGGTTGGACTTGTCCACCTACATATAGCATAGGAATCACCCTCACCGACAACCTCTTGCGTTCTCGTCTTAATCTAGATCAATTAAGGTATCTTAGGCACTTTGGGGTTGTTCCATCTAGTAAGGAACCACCCGATCCGGAAAAATTCCTTAAAATTTGAAGAAATCCTTAAGACATCTTCTAGACACGGGGCCGTGTCCAGGTCAGCACACCCTCGTGTCCACCCAAAAGATTCCCTTCTGATTTTGTCAGAATGCGGACAAAAATGTGTCAGGATTCCATCTGCACACGGGGCCGTGTCCAGCCGACACGGGGCCGTGCGCAGCGTACTGTCGTTTTCTATAAATGCGGCCAAGAATCCTGCACATTTGAACCATTCCAGGGACAGAGATTTGAGGAATATTCTCACATACCATCCTAGGTATTTTCTAAAAGAAGTTTCTCAACTATCTTCTTGTCCTTTCCTCTTTTATCCACTTTCATCTTCTTCAATTTTCCTCATACTTCCATTAAAGCTTGAACCTTCTATAGTTTTAAGCCTTATTGAGATGTTTGTTAGATTTTTGTTCATGGAATCTTGATAAAAATAAGTTTTATAACAATGTTTCAAGTTATTTAAGTTCAAAAATGCTTCAAAAATCATAAAAACAATTTGAAACCCCAAGATTCCTTGTCCAAAAATCCTGCAGATATCTGAACACGGGGACGTGTTCACTGAACACGGGGCCGTGTCCGAAGTACTGAACCCATAAAATTGAACTCTTTTCGGCATGTTTTCTCAGAATGGCAAGCAGAACAAGCGGAAACTCTTCGTCGCATTCCAGGAACAACCGGCAGGGGATAAGATCATCTACAGTTGAGGATTCTCTTGTAAACTATGTTTACGCCTTAAGAGAAGCTCTTGATGAAGTAACAAGTGTGGAAGAGGCCTTGGTCGACCGCATTAATCATTTGACGGTGGGACTAGAAGGATGTCTCCGGGAGGTCAACCTTTTGCACCAAAGGTTGAACATTCTCGCCTCTCCTCCTTTGGTACCGATTATCACCCAAAGGGCATGGAATGTGGTGCCGGAAGTCATCATCCCGGCCGAATGGTACGCCCTACATCCGGAACCTCCTCAAGACATACTCCGAGGGGTCCCGGTTGGTGTCGCTCATCCTCCACCAAATGTCGAGGAACATGAAGCCGCCTCCCTTCTCCCTAGGGAAATCGAAGAATGGCTCTAGCAACATCTAAGGAACACCGTTCGGCTTGGAGTTCTACAAGACTTTTAAACCGGAAGTCTACTTCCGGAATTTTTGGTTCTTATTGTAGAAGTAGAACTCCTTAGGAAGATTTTACGGATCACTTGACCATTAGGACTTTTAACTTTTATTTTCTGCTTTATTTTTAATTTTTAAGAATATTATGTAATTCTCTCTATGATTAATGAATGATGGTTTTAGTTAAGTTGGTGTTTTGGATGGTGTTGAAATGAATAAAACACACTTGAGATGGCAAAGGATGCAAGGGAAACTTGAACCAGCACTCCATACAGGAAAACAGAACCGTCCGACAAATTTCTTAGTGTGCAGTAAGCTCGACACGGGCCGTGTCCACCCAACACGGCCCCGTGCTGCACAATCTGCAGAAAAAGACCTAGTTCAGGTAACTGGACACGGGCCGTGTTCGCCCAACACGCCCCCGTGTCCAGACTTCTGTTTCTCTTGTTTAATTTTGTTACTAGCACTTGAACACGGGGCCGTGCCCGGATCACACGGGGCCGTGTTCAGCGCCCAGTAACACAAAATTTTTGCTTTTCACACCTTTATACACATTCAATCAACCTAAAAAGTTATTTTTGGGACACATTGAGGACAATGTGTAATTTAAGTGTGGGGGGGATGCTAAAACCTTAAAACTTGCAAGTCCTAAATACAAGCCTTACACAAAACTCTATTGGAACCGCTAATCACCCCAAATTTTTTTCAAAAATTTTCATTTTTTTTTACTTGTCTAGGTTTAATTCGGGAAATTCAAGTTCTTAAAAAGGTTATAGTTTTATGAATTTACAACCGATAGCGTCGTGATAAAAAGAACCAACATAAGAAAATTATGAAAAGGCATGACAAGCTTAGTTAAAATTTAATTATATATACTTGATCACATAAAAACCCATTCCCACAAAAGTGAGTTTTGAGCCTTTATTGAGCAAACACTTACATATCATTTGACTAAATGCTCATTTTCGTTTCTTGTGTGAATAGCCGCTTGGTTCTTACGACTCTAGAACTTGCCATGATGATACATTCCCGGTCCTTACCAACTTAAACCCGAGTAAGTAAATGATGGAGGCATTAGGACTAACCCTTTTTATTTCTACACCATTATTTTTCTTTTCTTTTTTTACCACCTACCCAAAATCCCCCTAGTTAGCCCCTTTGAGCCTAAACCTTTTCATTTCATAACCCAAACCTAACACCCTTTTTACCCACCAAAACCCTTTTTCATTTTTACCCCTTTGTTTTAGTAACAAGTTCGGTTCTTTATATGACTTTTGAAAAAAAAAATGTTGTTGATGATGAAGCAAAAGAAAATAAACAAACAAGTTCATCAAAAATAACTTTGTTTGAATAAAATAGCTTCATCAAAAATAAAAGTTACAAAAATAGAAAGTCATACGAAAACCGACACTTGTTACGATTTTCGCCCTTTTTCTACTAACCACTAACCACCAACCCAACCACCTACCTTTAACCCAAGCCTAACCCTTAACCCACAAAGTCCTCTTAATATTTACAAAGGTATATAAGTTAAAAAGAAGGAGGATTGATTGCTTGGCAAGCCTATGGTAGGAGTAAGTTCCATGCCACTCTCGAGTGATCCACAAAAATACATTTTCGGCCGAGTGTTGAGTGATTCCCGTGAGGTATGTGAACTTGTATATAAATAGAATTTTACAAAGGCATGTTATGCCCTAATAAGTAATTTATCTTATGAAAAGTTTTAAATAAATCATGAAGAATAGGATTGTAAATAAATAAAAATAAAATTAAATAAAGAATCTTGGAAATCCCGACACTCTACGACAAGCTCAAAAACCTTCTTCTCTACCCATTCCATTTGGGAATGTAAATAGCCACATATTAAAGAGTTTTGCTTGAGGACAAGCAAAGATTCAAGTGTGGGGGTATTTGATGTGTTCAAATATTAACATATAAATTTCATCAAATGAGGCATAAAACTAACCCCTTTTTAGTACTAATGTTGGAAAAAATGTGCTTTTGTCTTCCTTTTGTATTTTCAGGATTAAATGAGCTCAAATTAACAAAAGAAGCAAAAAGACATCAAAATCTAACATAAATACAAGAAAAGGAACAAGACGTGACATGCCCGACCCCACGACAGCATCTTCCCAAGCAAAACAAGAAGACAGAAGACTGAACATGCCCCGTGCTCAGCCAGCACGGGGGTGTGCCCAAGTGTCAGCAGAAAAGACAAAGTGGTAGAAGCTTCTATTGCCTACCACGGGGCCGTGCTCAGCGGACACGGGGCCGTGGTCAACTATAAGATTCGCACAATCCAGCAAATCTGCATAGTACAAAGATTCTTCTGCACCACGAGGTCGTGCTCAGCGGACACGGGGGCGTGGTCAACTAATAAGACAAAGCTGCATTTAATGAAGAAAGAGAAGGATGTGGACACGGGGCCGTGCCCGAGATTCTGTTCAGCCTATAAATAGATGTGCTTGGCTCAAGCTCAAACCATCCCTTGGCACACCACCTCTCTCACACTTCACCCACCACCACCATAACACCATCATCCATCACCATCATCCATTGTCCATCGTAGAGTGTGTGATGTCACACCCCGACCACGTAGAACATACAAAACGTGGCGGAAATGTCGGGGAGTGTTGTAACAGAATTAATTGTTTCAAATCCATGGCAATTGAAGTTTCGTTTTATTGATTAAAGGTGTTACAATGTCTTAACAAACAAAGAAATACAACATAATTAACTAGTCTTGCATCTTTTATTGTCACTAAAGCCCAAGTCTGCCTATGTGTATCTTGATCATCTTATGCAACAGTTCCTGAAAAACACATGTGAAAATAGGTACGTCAGCATAAAAATGCCGGTGAGATACATAGGTTTTGTGAAAATAGGTTTCATGACTTATGTTTGAGAAAATGTTTAGTCATGAACCTTTTAGTTTGCTTTGTTTTGTAAATCATTTGAAAATCGATAAGATCAGATGATATGTATAAATAATGTATGGTTAAATGAATAACCATATAGAATGAGTTTGTATAAGATAAGTTGTTTATAAATCAATGTCTTGTGAAAAGTATGTTATTTGTATAAAATGTTCTATGTCTCAAACTGAAATGATTCAAATAACGCTACGATATGTAATACCATACAAACACTTATATATAGGAAGTACCAGCGGCGTATCCACCATGTTTGTATCATATTACACACGCATCGTTACTTAATCACTTAATCAAACCAAACCACCAAAGTAAAATGTTCATGTCTAATGTAAATCATGTAATAGGTATCCAATGTGATTTGTATAAATAAATGTAAGGTTTAACGAATAACCTTATGGTAGCATATTTAAAAGTATACTTTAGATTTGTAAGTAACATAATAACCTATGTTTTGGTTTCATAAATAACATATCAAAATATGCTTTGGATGTGATAAATAACATATTAAACTATGTTTTGGTTTCATAAATAACATATCAAAATATGCTTTGGATGTTTAACAAAATATATGTTGGTTTTGTACAATACCACACATGAGAGTATATCAAAATATACTTTAATAGTGTGATTTAAGAATTCATTCAGACCTGGTGCATCAAAATACACCTTTGAGACTATAAGGATACCACAAAGGCAATCCCTATTTGGATGGAGCAACAAATTGGTTTCAGACATTCCATGCCAACAGGAATGGGGTGTCAAATCCTATAGCGCTATATCATACTAACAATCGGGCTGGTGAACATAAAATAAGTACAATTCAACAATTTATTTTATGTTCTTTGAGAAATCAATGTTTAAATCATAGATAGTTATTTAGTTTGTCAAAAGATAAGTAATAACTTGTATAAACAAATGTCAAAATGTAAGTATGTGATGAAATCAGCTGAACTAAGTAATGCACTCAATGGGCACACGTAGCATGAAATGTAATGTAAAATAATGTACCAAGTATGCTAAGTTAACATACGAAGCAGAAAAGTCATGTAAATCAATGTACTAATAGTGTACTAATGAACATAACAAGTATATGATGTGAAAACAGGAAAGCTTGAAAGTAACAAGTAGGCTCATGTGTTCCACCCCAAAACAGTTTGGAAAAACAGTAAAAGAGGGGTCTATGTACTCACTTGAGATTGCTCAGTTGTCTAAAGATAACCACCAAGTAATGCTAGAGATCACGGAATCAAACGGCACCTAATATAGGTAACTATGTTAATAAACCGGACCTAAATCGGAAGACTGAGTAGCATTAGGGTTTGTAAACCAAATGAGTGTAGGAACTCATATGATATGGTTTAACAAAGCCTACATGCTAAATGAAACTTAACCTAAGTCTTATCGACCCATTACGACCCGTTTAGGAAGCTTATGCTACTTTAACGCGTCGTTCGCGTAAAACGCGTTCGGAACGCCTAACCAGCCCTATGACAAGTGTTATATGCCTAAACATGTTACATAATCAGTTATGTGGCAAAAGTTTAGGTTACATATGCTAAATTACCAATTATGCATGAAAAGGGTATTCTGGTAATTTACCTAAGGCATATAAACTACCTATCATACAACTACTTAAACGATGTGACCATAAGGTATAACCTCGGAAGGTTATTCCCTACCTACTATGGTCACCTAATGTATTTGGTCCGATCCTAATGATCGACCAAATGGGTCGAGTTCGAAGGTATAGGCGATTTATTAGATCGCCTACCCTACGACCCTAGACAACGTGGTAATCAGTGGGTATAGTATAACCAACGTGATTACACTCACGTTGCGAAGTTCAAATGAACTTCGCATTGACCATTACTGGTCAACGCTGAAAGTCAAACAAAGTTTGACTTTCTGACTCGAAAAGCAATAAAATAAGGAAAAGAACGAAAGAATACTTACGAAGGGTCCCCGAATGCTAATCCCGATCCAAGAACTCAGGTATGAAACAATGGTTTCAACTTAGAGCTCTCAAATCAGAATTCTAGTGCTTTAAAACAATGAAAGGCATGGGGTATATATAGTTTTCGGGTAACCGTTAGGATCGTTTCATGGAAAACGTGCCATGATCCAAGGCGTACACTTGTCGGAAACTCATGGTGGCTAAAAACCATCCTTATCAGCTGATTAGGCAAGTGGTGAGTGTGTGGTTGTGGTTAAAACAGCTGCAAACAGCTGTTAATGCAGTTAATCTGGTCCAGAAGGAGGACGCGGCCCGCTTCAGGATCAGCCAAACATAATGCGGGCCGCCTGAGCATGTCAGATCAGAAACATGTTTGAAAAATGACAGTTTCAGTCCCTGCACATGTTTAAGGCCATTTCCGACACTTCTAAGGCCCGTAAAGCCAACTTTAAGGCCCTAAAATGTTGCCTAAACATTGTGGACATGAAACATGCTCAAAAATATGCCGGGTGATGGTTCGTTTGGCCGTACGAACGCGATGTTCGCTTAATTACGACGGAATGCGCATAAGCGCGAAAAACGATCCAAATGACGCGACGAATGGATTTTTGGCAAGCCAAACACTAAAGCATAATATAGTCATGCTTGCATAAATTTTTGGATGTCCGGATGTATTCAGAACGTAAGTTATGCGCGAAAATGCAAACTTGTGCACTTTTTGACACTTTTAGTCCCTGAATGACACAAAAGTTTATTTTAGCATACCGAACACCTCAAAGCCTATTTCTAAGCTATGTGAAGGGTATTTATGGTATGTTTAACTTATGGTCATGCTCCAGAATGTCTGTTACAGTTCAAATTGGCATACTTTCGCAGTTTGTCAACTTTAGTCCTGTAAGCGATTAAACTTTGATTTCACCACACCAAACCTTCCAAAACTTATATCTAAGTTATGTAAAGGTTATTTAAGGTATGTTAAGCCTATGTCACTATTCCGGAGTGTTTGTTGCATTAAACTGGTTATATTTACGCATCGGTGCGCGTATAACCTTCCAGAAAGCGATTTAGAGTTTGAATTTGAACAAGAATTGATATGTGCAAATGATACACATATTTTTACAAATCCCAAGTATGAAATATAATATTTCATTGGTTTGGTATTTGTTTGATGGCCGTGGAGGCACAGGTGTTACAGTCTCCCCTACTTTAGGAAATTTCGTCCCGAAATTTAATTCTAGAGGAAACTTGTGAAGACAGCTGTGACGGTTTCGCCTTCAGAATTAGCGAATTTGTTAACCCTCAGAGTGAATTCCTTGTGGTAGTAAAACATGAAATTTTTGAACTACGGACAGAAGAACGTTTCTTATGAAGACTTATCATAGGAAACTTGGTGTATGATTGAGATCAGAATTGAGGAGTGTGAGAATAAATGACATTGGTCGAAGTCCAATACTTCTCCCGTATCATTACTCTTGTCACTATGGGTCTTAACACATGACAAAATTCCCTGTGGTTTCTGTGCACTGAATTCCATAATTATGTAGGCCTCCATAATTACGTAGTTCCTTGCACAGTCCGCACAGTTCATTTCATAATGCGTATGGGAAAAAATCAATTGAATAAACATAAAGCGACCTGACTAGACCACAAAAGGGTCCTTTTAATTTGATCTACGAACGATCTTTTTAACTAGATCAACATATGATCTTCTTAACTAAACCGTCGTATGATCTCCTTAAATAGACCACTTAAGGGATCTTTGTATTTATATCATCACATGATATTTTTGATCAGATTTTCAAAATCAGTCTGTTTAACCAGACCATTCAAGAGGTCCAGTTTTAGAATAGTACTTTAAAACCCAAGGGACTTAACTACAACGTAGAAGTCCATTAAGGATTTAAGATAGTACCTTTTTGGAATATCCTACTACGAATCCTTCATATGAGATATGGAAGATTCTACGAGGATTTGGATGGATCACATAAAACACAAAACACATAAGCACATAATCACATAGTTGTTTAACTTGACCATTAATTTGTTATCTTTGGACACGGATATTTAAAGCACACTAGGAATCCAATCCGTGGATTCCATGCGGCACTTAAATCATTAGAATCTAACTATGAAGATAGGAAGATCTAAATAAGAATTCGGCTTTGTCCTTATTGAATGGTAATGTACGTATTAAGGCATACGAATAATTCAATTAAGGGCTCCGATTTGAGTGATATTCATCCACAAGGATCTAATTATGAGGATAGAAAGATCCTAAATGGATTTTGGAATTTGTGTAACGAGAGGTGCTTCGACACCTTGCACTAGGCGTGCTTAAGTCGATACACAAGGTAGAAAGTTCATGAGGTTGAGGCGCTAGATATGCCAAGGCGACATATGAAGCAGAACTTGAAGGTTAAGTAGCAACAGGGTTTGCAACTGCTTTGCTTTGAACAGCAAAGCGACACATGTTAACCAAATGTCTCCATCGTCCACCGTGGGTACATTTGTAACAGGGTATTTGATTTGGATGATGACGGTTACATTGATTTCTCCAAGGAGTGGTTCCCTTGCACGGCTTCATTCCTGAGCTGACTCATGGTGATAGCTAAATCAACGGTCTTCTGGAGTACTACGCCTATTTGTTGGGCAATTGTAGCACCTGGTCCGGATACTCGAGTCTTGTTGCGATGAAGAGACACCATGAAAAAAATAGGAGATATGGGAGGGAACAAGGGAAATGAACACAGAATGCATAAAAAATCGCGATCATTTGTTTGTTACCTAAAGCAAACAAATGAGACAATGACTAATCAAAGTAAATAGGTCAAAAATAATGTATCGCGAAGACATGCTCGCCTATAAGTGAACACTCATCCCAAGAATTCCCAGGTAAGCACAACTGGTCTCGCGTCTGATGAGATGTATACGAAGTGCTTGCCTAGACAGAAAACCCAGAATACAGGCATTCACCCTTCCAGTTTGCACGTGTTCACATTATTTAAAACCCAGAACCTTGACGAGATTTTGAAAACTCAAAGGGGTTCAAAACCATATAACAGAGGGTTCAAAACCTTACAATAGAGGGTTCAAAACCTTATAATAGAGGGTTCAAAACCTAGTAATTAATCATCCTAGAACAGATGATTAGTTTTCAAAGCGGTTTTGAAATTTATGTTCTTGTTGTTGTGGTCGTCGCCTAAGGATAGGTGACGGTATTGTTTTATGACTAAACGCAAGTAAACTCGCGTTAGGGTCCTAAGAAAGTTATAGACTAGGTCAAAGCATTACTAATAACCTAATTCCCTATAACCATTGGCTCTGATACCATCTTTTCTGTCACACCCCGACCACGTAGAACATACAAAACGTGGCGGAAATGTCGGGGAGTGTTGTAACAGAATTAATTGTTTCAAATCCATGGCAATTGAAGTTTCGTTTTATTGATTAAAGGTGTTACAATGTCTTAACAAACAAAGAAATACAACATAATTAACTAGTCTTGCATCTTTTATTGTCACTAAAGCCCAAGTCTGCCTATGTGTATCTTGATCATCTTATGCAACAGTTCCTGAAAAACACATGTGAAAATAGGTACGTCAGCATAAAAATGCCGGTGAGATACATAGGTTTTGTGAAAATAGGTTTCATGACTTATGTTTGAGAAAATGTTTAGTCATGAACCTTTTAGTTTGCTTTGTTTTGTAAATCATTTGAAAATCGATAAGATCAGATGATATGTATAAATAATGTATGGTTAAATGAATAACCATATAGAATGAGTTTGTATAAGATAAGTTGTTTATAAATCAATGTCTTGTGAAAAGTATGTTATTTGTATAAAATGTTCTATGTCTCAAACTGAAATGATTCAAATAACGCTACGATATGTAATACCATACAAACACTTATATATAGGAAGTACCAGCGGCGTATCCACCATGTTTGTATCATATTACACACGCATCGTTACTTAATCACTTAATCAAACCAAACCACCAAAGTAAAATGTTCATGTCTAATGTAAATCATGTAATAGGTATCCAATGTGATTTGTATAAATAAATGTAAGGTTTAACGAATAACCTTATGGTAGCATATTTAAAAGTATACTTTAGATTTGTAAGTAACATAATAACCTATGTTTTGGTTTCATAAATAACATATCAAAATATGCTTTGGATGTGATAAATAACATATTAAACTATGTTTTGGTTTCATAAATAACATATCAAAATATGCTTTGGATGTTTAACAAAATATATGTTGGTTTTGTACAATACCACACATGAGAGTATATCAAAATATACTTTAATAGTGTGATTTAAGAATTCATTCAGACCTGGTGCATCAAAATACACCTTTGAGACTATAAGGATACCACAAAGGCAATCCCTATTTGGATGGAGCAACAAATTGGTTTCAGACATTCCATGCCAACAGGAATGGGGTGTCAAATCCTATAGCGCTATATCATACTAACAATCGGTCTGGTGAACATAAAATAAGTACAATTCAACAATTTATTTTATGTTCTTTGAGAAATCAATGTTTAAATCATAGATAGTTATTTAGTTTGTCAAAAGATAAGTAATAACTTGTATAAACAAATGTCAAAATGTAAGTATGTGATGAAATCAGCTGAACTAAGTAATGCACTCAATGGGCACACGTAGCATGAAATGTAATGTAAAATAATGTACCAAGTATGCTAAGTTAACATACGAAGCAGAAAAGTCATGTAAATCAATGTACTAATAGTGTACTAATGAACATAACAAGTATATGATGTGAAAACAGGAAAGCTTGAAAGTAACAAGTAGGCACATGTGTTCCACCCCAAAACAGTTTGGAAAAACAGTAAAAGAGGGGTCTATGTACTCACTTGAGATTGCTCAGTTGTCTAAAGATGACCACCAAGTAATGCTAGAGATCACGGAATCAAACGGCACCTAATATAGGTAACTATGTTAATAAACCGGACCTAAATCGGAAGACTGAGTAGCATTAGGGTTTGTAAACCAAATGAGTGTAGGAACTCATATGATATGGTTTAACAAAGCCTACATGCTAAATGAAACTTAACCTAAGTCTTATCGACCCATTACGACCCGTTTAGGAAGCTTATGCTACTTTAACGCGTCGTTCGCGTAAAACGCGTTCGGAACGCCTAACCAGCCCTATGACAAGTGTTATATGCCTAAACATGTTACATAATCAGTTATGTGGCAAAAGTTTAGGTTACATATGCTAAATTACCAATTATGCATGAAAAGGGTATTCTGGTAATTTACCTAAGGCATATAAACTACCTATCATACAACTACTTAAACGATGTGACCATAAGGTATAACCTCGGAAGGTTATTCCCTACCTACTATGGTCACCTAATGTATTTGGTCCGATCCTAATGATCGACCAAATGGGTCGAGTTCGAAGGTATAGGCGATTTATTAGATCGCCTACCCTACGACCCTAGACAACGTGGTAATCAGAGGGTATAGTATAACCAACGTGATTACACTCACGTTGCGAAGTTCAAACGAACTTCGCATTGACCATTACTGGTCAACGCTGAAAGTCAAACAAAGTTTGACTTTCTGACTCGAAAAGCAATAAAATAAGGAAAAGAACGAAAGAATACTTACGAAGGGTCCCCGAATGCTAATCCCGATCCAAGAACTCAGGTATGAAACAATGGTTTCAACTTAGAGCTCTCAAATCAGAATTCTAGTGCTTTAAAACAATGAAAGGCATGGGGTATATATAGTTTTCGGGTAACCGTTAGGATCGTTTCATGGAAAACGTGCCATGATCCAAGGCGTACACTTGTCGGAAACTCATGGTGGCTAAAAACCATCCTTATCAGCTGATTAGGCAAGTGGTGAGTGTGTGGTTGTGGTTAAAACAGCTGCAAACAGCTATTAATGCAGTTAATCTGGTCCAGAAGGAGGACGCGGCCCGCTTCAGGATCAGCCAAACATAATGCGGGCCGCCTGAGCATGTCAGATCAGAAACATGTTTGAAAAATGACAGTTTCAGTCCCTGCACATGTTTAAGGCCATTTCCGACACTTCTAAGGCCCGTAAAGCCAACTTTAAGGCCCTAAAATGTTGCCTAAACATTGTGGACATGAAACATGCTCAAAAATATGCCGGGTGATGGTTCGTTTGGCCGTACGAACGCGATGTTCGCTTAATTACGACGGAATGCGCATAAGCGCGAAAAACGATCCAAATGACGCGACGAATGGATTTTTGGCAATCCAAACACTAAAGCA
This sequence comes from Helianthus tuberosus, assembly GCA_030545235.1. Taxonomy (NCBI): domain Eukaryota; kingdom Viridiplantae; phylum Streptophyta; class Magnoliopsida; order Asterales; family Asteraceae; genus Helianthus; species Helianthus tuberosus. Next base: position 22,451 of record JARYGA010046042.1, on the reverse strand, counting down.
TAATATAGTCATGCTTGCATAAATTTTTGGATGTCCGGATGTATTCAGAACGTAAGTTATGCGCGAAAATGCAAACTTGTGCACTTTTTGACACTTTTAGTCCCTGAATGACACAAAAGTTTATTTTAGCATACCGAACACCTCAAAGCCTATTTCTAAGCTATGTGAAGGGTATTTATGGTATGTTTAACTTATGGTCATGCTCCAGAATGTCTGTTACAGTTCAAATTGGCATACTTTCGCAGTTTGTCAACTTTAGTCCCTGTAAGCGATTAAACTTTGATTTCACCACACCAAACCTTCCAAAACTTATATCTAAGTTATGTAAAGGTTATTTAAGGTATGTTAAGCCTATGTCACTATTCCGGAGTGTTTGTTGCATTAAACTGGTTATATTTACGCATCGGTGCGCGTATAACCTTCCAGAAAGCGATTTAGAGTTTGAATTTGAACAAGAATTGATATGTGCAAATGATACACATATTTTTACAAATCCCAAGTATGAAATATAATATTTCATTGGTTTGGTATTTGTTTGATGGCCGTGGAGGCACAGGTGTTACATGTGAGTCGTCTCGGGATCCAAGATTGATCGTAAGAGTTCTTGACAATCAAGGCCATGTTTGCCTAAGTCTCTTACATCACTTGGTGAAGACAAAGTGTCTAGTGTAATACTTTTTATTTCTAATCTTTTGCACTTTTTATTTGGTTTCGTATTAATGACTTTAATAACTAGTTGCTTATGTTGAAGGTGATCTTTCTTTATCGTTTGTCCGTGGTGTCTTGAAATTATTTTACTGTCTATATAAAATAAAATATTTTCACCATTCATATCTCCACGGTCTATATGGAGGTATGTTGGCTACCTGGTCGGGGGTTAAGGGAACAGTTTGGTAAAGTTCTTGCCATTGTTCAGCGTTTAGAGGTCCTGCAATGGACCTGGGTCAAATTTAGTAGGACCTCCTTCAATACTTAGCGGTATTGGATGGCGGGGGTCCAAACTCTTTGATCCCCTCATATGTTAACAATTATTAATACTATAACCCGGCTATTTAGGATTGTATCCCTGCTGACTCAGACTACTTAGTCGAGGGTAACGTCACCTCCAAAAGAGGGGCCTACCATAATATTGCATTAATAACTTAATTCATTATCTTCCAATAATCCACCCTTTTAGGATTGTATCCTTGCTGACTCAAACTACTGGGGTGAGGGTAACGTCACCTTCAAAAGAGGGGCCTACTACAATAACTAAGATAATCTCTTAATTATGTGCAAAAGTGCGGAAATAATCAAAGGTTACACTAGATACGAGTCGGAACCAAGTGATTCATCTTGTCTATCTGTTTTTATTTTTATTTTTATTTTCAGCATTTTAGTAAGTTTTTATTTTTCTTAGTTTAAAATATTTTTCTAAACTTTTTTTTATTTTGATTAGACGTTGAGGATAAACCGGTACTAAAAGCTCTTGTGTCCTTGGACGACCTCGGTATCTTGCCAACACTATACTACGCTCACGATGGGTGCACTTGCCCATATATGTGTTTAGTGTTAGTAAAATATCGTGTTTTATAAATTTAAAACTTGGCTAAAAATAAGTGTTAAAGGGGCTTAAAATATACACCTAATATATATAACACTTCACACGCATCACTAGTTAGGCGGTCCGAACGCATTTTATGTGAACGACGCGTTAAAGTAGCGTAAGCTACCTAAACGGGTCGTAATGGGTCATAAGCACTTAGGATAGGTTTAGATTTAGAATGTAGGCTTTGTTAAACCATATTACATGAGTTCCTATACTCATTTGGTTTACAAAACCTCATTCTATTCGATCTTCCGATTTAGGTCCGGTTTCTTAACATAGTTACCTATATTAGGTGTCGTTTGATTTCCGTGATCCCTCTAGCTTTGCTTGTTGTTATTCAAGACTTCTAAGCATTCTCAAGTGAGTACATAGTCCCCTATTTACGTTTTCAAATGTTTTGGGGTGATACACATGTGCCTATTTGTTACTTTCATGTTTTTCATGCTTTTATATCATGTACTTGCTATGTTCATTAGTACACATATTGTGACATATGTGCTTGTAATCATTGTAAACAGTTCAGTTATCAATAAAAAATGTTATTTGACCCCAATATTTGTTTGTTTATGTTTGACGTTTTTCATGTTTTGATTTTCGTTCAATTTCATACTCTATATCGCTTTCTGGAGAGTTATACGCAAACTGATGCGTAAACATAATCAGTTTAACGCGATAAACACTCTAGAACATCAACATATGCTTAACATACCTTAAATAACCTTTACATAACTTAGAAATAAGTTTTGAAGGTTTGGTATGGCAAATCAAGTTTATTCGCTTACAGGGACTAATTTCGACAAACTGCGAAAGTATGTCGATTCATACTGTAACGAACATTCCGAAACATGATCATAAGTTAAACATACCAAATATCCTTTACATAGCTTAGAAATAGGCTTTGAGGGGTTCAGTGTGCAAAAACAAACTTTTTGGTCATTCAGGGACTAAAAGCGTCAAAAAGTGCATAAGTTTGCATTTTCGCGCATATCTTACGTTCTGAATACATCCGGACATCCAAAAATTTATGTAATCATTAAAATATTTTATTTGAGTGATTGGCATGAGAAAAATCCATTCATCGCGTAAGTTGGATCGTTTTTCTCGTTCGTTCGTGTTTCGTCGTAATTAACCGAATATCGCGATCATACGACCAAAGGAACCAACATCTGGCATATTTTAAGCATGTTTCATGTCCACTATGTTTAGGCATCATTGTATGGCCTTGAAAATGGCTTAACGGGCCTTAAACGCATCAAAAATAGCCTTAAAAGCATGTAGGGACCAAAACTGCAATTGTTGAAACTTGTTGCTGATCTGCAGAACCCAGGCGGGCCGCGTAAGCCCTTACTGGACCCTTACGCGGGGCGCCTAAAACTGCCAGACCTGTTGTTTGTTGTTTACAGCTTGTTCCAGCTGTTTCCAGCACTTGCAAATGGTTTTGGGGCTTCCTAGGGGCTGGGTTTGAGTGCCCAAGGTATTACAAATCAGGGGGCACACTTGGACGGCCTAGATCGAAGCACGGTTTTTGATAAACGATCCTAACGGTCTTGGTTTTCCTATAAATACCCAAACCCTTTGCATTTGATCCTCACACCTTTGATCTGAATTGGTTCTCTAAGTTGATGTGATTTCACTTCATACCTGAGAATATTCGGATCAAAACTCCATTGCTTGGACCTGTTGTGCCGTTTGATTCCGTGATCTTTCTAGCATTGCTTGGTGGTTATCTAAAGACTATTAAGCAATCTCAAGTGAGAACATAGTCCCCTCTTTTACTGTTTTTCAAACATTTTGGGGTGAAACACGTGCCTACCTGTTACTTTCGTGCTTTCCATGTTTTCATATCATATGCTTATTATGTTCATTGGTACACTTATAGTACATGATTTTATTATGTTTTTGCTATGTATGTCCATTTAGTGCATACTTAGTACATTGTTTTACATTACATTTTATGCTATGTATGTTCATTTAGTGCATACTTAGTACATTGTTTTACATTACATTTTATGCTATGTATGTTCATTTAGTGCATACTTTGTACATTGTTTTACATCACATGCTATGTATGTTCATTGTTGCATACTTAGTACATTTGTTTTACATCACCTGCTTACATTTTGGTATGACATTTGGTTTGTCTAAATGGGACAAAAATACGTTCATTAACATTGGCCATGCCGTTCGTTAGTAGGTAGTGGTACCATAGGAATTGACAAATCCCGTTCCTGACATCCTAGGTATGTTTGGATGGATGGAATGACCGAATTCGATACACATAACTCAGATAAACCTTTAATTTGTTTAAGAGTTTATCGCCACAGTCTCAAGGCTTGAATGTATGCATTTTCACAATACCACATAGATGTTTGTATCAGTATAGCATGCATTTCCCCAAAACATAACTTTAATTTAAACTATGTTTTACTTCAATACCTTGTTTTTGTGCATTTTACCTATGGTTTAGTTGACACATTTCACTTACCATACGTCACATTTGGTTACACATTACATGATTTACATTTGAAATAAGCATTTAACATTGGTTTACATATTACGTGATTTACATTGACATAAACATTTTGACATGGTTTACACAATAACATTTGATGATTGGTTTAAACATGAACAATTTATATTGGTGGTTTGTTTGGGTAAGTGATTTGAGTAACGAGGCTTGTGTAACATGATACAAGCATGGTGGATACGCCGCTGGTACTTCCTATATATAAGTGCTTGTATGATACTGCATATCGTAGCGTTACTTAAATTATTTCAATTTAGACATATAACATTTTACACAAATAACATATTTTTCACAAGACATTATTTTACAAAACAGTTTATACAACTCATTTTACTTGGTTATTTAATTAACCATACACCTTTCTTTTATATAATCCGATTTCTTATCAAATTTTCGTATGATTTATAAATGAAAACACCTAACAAGATTCATGACTAATCTTCATTTAACATTTCTTTAAACATAAGTCATGGATCCTATTTTCACAAAACCTATATATCTCACAGGCATTTTTATGCTGACGTACCTATTTTCACATATGTTTCAGGAGCTGTTGCATAGGGTGATCGAGATACACTTAGGCGGACATGTGCCTTAGTGACATAAAACGAAGCTAGAACTAGTTTAAATAATGTTATGTTCTCTTGTTTCTTTTGTTTTAAGACAATGTAACTCTGATGTTTGATAAATGAAACATAACTTTAAATACCATGGTTGTGGAATAATAATTTTGTTACAACACTCCCCGACGTTTCCGTTGCGGTTGCATGTTATACGCGGTCGGGGTGTGACACATATAGTACATGATTTCATTATGTTTTGCTATGTATGTTCACTTAGCATGCTAGCACATTGATTTTCAAATATTACATTTTTGTTGCATATGTTCACTCAGCATATGGACACATTGTTTTACATTGCATTTTTGTTGCATATGTTCACTCAGCATATGGACACACTGTTTTACATTTCTACTTTGTATGTTCATTTAACATATTTAGTACATTATTTTCATATAACATGCTTACATTTGGCTTAACATTTGGTTTGTTTAACGAAACTAATACATTCATTAACACCGATCATGACGCTTGGTAGTAGGTAGTGGTACCATAGGACTTGACAACTCCCATTCCTGAAATCCTAGGTTTGTTTGGACGTAAGGAATGACCGAATCCGAATTCATTTTTGGTAGACCTTTGACTTGTTTTAGGGTTTATCCTTCAGTCTAAAGGCTTGGATGTAGACGTTTAACATTACCGCGTAGATGTTTGTACCAATAAAGCATCAATTTTACAAAACATAACTTTTGATTTAAATTATGATTTATCAAATACATTGTTTTGTACATTTCTTTCTTATAGGGTTGAGTAAATGCTTTTATTCACTATACATTACATTTGATTATACATGAACATTCTTACATTGGTGGTTTGTTTGGGTATGTGATTTAAATAACGAGGCGTATGTAATATGATAAAAGCATGGTGGATACGTCGCTGGTACTTCCTATATATAAGTGCTTTTATGATATTACATATTGTAGCGTTATTTAAACCATTTCAAGTTAGACATATTACATTTTACACAAATATCATATCTTCATAAAACATTGTTTTACAAACAACATATTTTATACAAACTCATTTTACTTGGTTATTTACTTATTTATGCATTAATCTTTTATATCATCTGATTTCTTACCAATTTTCGTATGATTTATAAAAGAAAACATTTTTAAGGTTCATGACTAACTTTTGTTAAACATTTTCTTTAAACTTACAAGTCATGAATCCTATTTTAAATAAAACCTATGTATCTCACAGGCATTTTTATGCTGACGTACCTATTTTCACATGTGTTTTCAGGAGCTGATGCATAGGATTGATCAAGATACACTTAGGCGGACTTGGGCCTTAGTGACAATAAAAGATGCAAGATTAGTTAATTATGTTATGTCTCTTTGTTTTTAAGACATTGTAACCTCTTTTAATTCAATAAAACAAAACTTCAATTTCCATTTGTTATGAAACAATGATTCTGTTACAACACTCCCCAACGTTTTCGCCGCGGTTTGTTGTTTTACGCGGTCGGGGTGTGACAGATATGCTGATATATATGATAGAAATCCCAAAAGTGCACATTTGTACCTGTAATTCACAATTATGTTCATGACCATAATTGTGAATTACCTTACAAACATGCCCTAACGGTCCTTCCACCATACGTACAAAACCATACGAAAAGCCAACGGATAACTGAGTAACTATCGATACTAATATCTACCACAGATATTTAATCACAGAGATACTCATATAAATCAGAATATAAGTAAACACATAAGAACAAAAATTTCATCACACAAACAAAGCAAGGTTCATAGTTACCTGGACTAAAGAATCTATGACTCGAAAAGACTAGGATACGCAGAAGGCATTGATTTCTCGATTTCCCAGGTTGCTTCTCGTTCAGTATGGTTCTTCCACAGAATTTTAAAGAAAGGAATCACTTTCCTACGCATAACCCTTTCCTGACGGTCTAAAATAGCTTCAGGTTTTTCCTCATAAGAAAGATCCTCATGAATGGTATGCAAAGGATAACTAATGACGTGGAGCAGGTGATAATTGTATCCTCTCAGCAAGGATACGTGAAAGACATTATGAACATGCAAGAGTTGAGGCGGTAATGCTAGACGATACGAAACCTCTCCAACTCTCTCTAGAATTTTGAACGGGAGGATAAAACGAGGGCTAAGCTTTGCCTTAATACCAAATCTACGGATACCATGACACGGTGATACTTTTAGAAATACATGGTTACCAACATTGAATTCGAGTGCCCGTCGATGTTGATCTGCGTAGCTCTTTTGTCGACTCTGAGCTTCTTTCAGTTTCTAGCGTGCAATGGTGACTTTCTCATTAGTAATCTGGACCAACTCGGGTCCTCCAATGATCTTTTCTCCAGCTTCTTCCAAGCATATAGGTTCTCGACATTTCCGACCATACAAGAGTTCAAAAGGTGCCATACCAATACTTGCTTGCCAACTGTTGTTGTAGGCAAACTCAACAAGACACAAATATTCATCCCAATTTCTAGTCCATTAAAGTGCATAAGCACGGAGCACGTCTTCCAAAGTCTGGATCGTGCGCTCTGATTTTCCATCTGTTTGCGGGTGGAAAGCGGTACTAAACTTCAATCGCGTTCCCCAAGCTGCTTGGAAGCCTTTCCAAAATCGTGAAGTAAATCTTGTGTGACAACTATGTTCTGTAATCATCATATAATGTAAAACAATATTGGTTAACAATAATACAATGTGCTTTGGTGTTATTATATGTGTTAATTGTGTTTAATAATTTTACAATTTGATTCGATTTCGATTTCAAGCGTTAAATCGCTTTCTGGAAGGTTATACGCAAACCGGTGCGTAAACGCAATCAGTTTAACGCGACGTACACTCTGGAACTGTGACATAAGCCAAACATACCCTAAATATCCTTTACATAACTTAGAAATAAGTTTCAAAGGATTCGGTATGGCAAAAACATGTTTATTTGAACTAAAGAACTATTTACGACAAAACTGCGAAACGAACCTTGGTGACCGCCCGCATAATATTTAAATCCCAAAAATATTCTGTTATGATTAAAATTTTATTTTTAATCAGGTTCGTGTGGAAAAATAAATTAAAACGCCTAAAAACGTTATTTTTCAAGTTTAAGCGCGTACCGCGTGTTTCTGCCCGACACAGTACTTCAACTGCAAAACGCAGACAACGCAGCCAGTCTCGGCAACTGAAATTTATTTCAGTAATATTTTGGCGAGTTTATTTTTATAGAATAATAAAAATAATTTAAAACGCCATAAACTGGAATTTAAGCGCTAGAAAAAAATACCCGGTACCCAGTTAAACACCTGTTTTTATCTAATTTACCAATCAAACTTACACATGGACCCCCCCCCCCCTTGAAAATTACGGTCACCATTATGTGGCCCCACCAAAATTTTTGCTAGATCTCCCAATATCTTATTTGATCTTGTTTGGCCAAGTGTTGGTGCATGTAATCTATGAATATCTTCCATATCTTTCATATAATCTTTCCATATCCTTCACAAATCACAACAAGATCAAAAGCAATTTTCCTCCTCCTTCTCTCCTCCCCAAAACCGTAACCATCACTACCACCTTCTTTCCCAACCTTTCAACATTGTTCTTGAAGATCAAGCTCCATTCCAAGCTAGATTCAAGTTGGTGTGAAGATCCAAAGGTGTTTCCAAGGTGCTTTCAAGTGATTTTGTCACACCCCGACCACGTAAAACAACAAAACATGGCGGAAACATCGGGGAGCGTTGTAACAGAATCATTGTTTCATAACACATGGAAATTGAAATATTGTTTTATTGAATACACGGGTTACAATGTCTTGATAATCAAAGAAACATAACATAAATAACTAGTCTTGCATCTTTTATTGTCACTAAGGCCCATGTCCGCCTAAGTGTATCTTGATAAATCCTATGCTTCATTTCCTGAAACACATGTGAAAATAGGTACGTCAGCATAAAAATGCCGGCGAGTTCATAGGTTTTGTGAAAATAAAATTCATGACTTCTGTTTAAGAAAATGTTTAGTCATGAACCTTGTAATTCGCTTTGTCTTTGTAAATCATTTGAAAAACAATAAGTTCAGATGATACGTATAAATAAGAGAATAATGCATGGTTAAATGAATAACCATGTAAAATGAGTTTGTATAAGTTAAGTTGTTTGTAAAACGATGTATTGTGAAAAGGATGTTATTTGTATAAAATGTTATATGTCATAAACTGAAATGATTCAAATAACGCTACGATATGTAATACCATACGAACACTTATATATAGGAAGTACCAGCGGCGTATCCACCATGCTTGTATCATATTACACACGCCTCGTTACTTAATCACTTACTCAACCAAACCAACAATGTAAGATGTCTATGTTTAAACCAACTTCCAAATGTATTGAAATAATATGTTAAAATGTTTATGTCAAGATGTAAATCATGTAATGTATAACCAATGTCAAAAGTGTTTATGTGTCAAATGTAAACCATGTAATGTGTAACCAAAATGATATGTATGGCTAGTGAAATGTATCAACTAAACCATATGTACAAGAACATAGTATTGAAGTAAAACTTGGTTTAAATCAAAGCTATGTTTTGTGGAAATGCATGCTATACTGAATATGAACATTTATGCGGTATTGTGAAAATTCATACATCCAAGCCTTGCGACAGTCGGATAACTATGTAAAACTGAGTTATCAAAAGAATATGTATTCGGATTCGGTCATTCCTTACGTCCAAACAAACCCGAGATTTCAGGAATGGGATTTGTCAAGTCCTATGGTACCACTACCTACTACCGAGCGGCATGATCGGTGTTAATGAATGTATAGTATAGTTTAAACAAACCAAATGGCATACCAAAATGTAAGCAGAAAAGTCATGTAAATCAATGTGCTAGCATGCTATCAGTTAACATACATAGCAGAAATGTAATGTAGAACAATGTACTAAGTATGCACACAATGGAACATACATAGCATAAAATGTAATTAAATCATGTACTATAATGTACTAACGAACATAGGAAGTATATGATGTGAAAACAGGAAAACATGAAAGTAACAAGTAGGCACATGTGTTTCACCCCAAAATAGTTTGGAAAACAGTAAAAGAGGGGTTCTATGTACTCACTTGAGATTGCTCAGAAGTCATAAGATAACCACCAAGCAATGCTAGAGATCACGGAATATCAAACGGCACCTAATATAGGTAACTACATTAATAACCCGGACCTAAATCGGAAGACCGGATAGAATGAGGCTCGTAAACCAAATGAGTATGGGAACTCATGTAGTATGGTTTAACAAAGCCTACATACTAAATGAAACCTAACCTAAGTGCTTGTGACCCATTACGACCCGTTTAGGTAGCTTATGCTACTTTAACGCGTCGTTCGCGTGAAACGCGTTCGGACCGCCTAACTAGTCCTATGACAAGTAATATATGCCTTAACATGTCTAATATGGTTGTCAAATCAGTTTAGATGTCGAAAGTTATGTTACATATGTTTAAAATGAATTTTGGCATCATAGGGGTATTTTGGTAATTTACCTAAGGCATATAAACTACCTATCATACAACTACTTAAACGAAGCGACCATAAGGTATAACCTCATAAGGTTATTCCCTATATACTATGGTCACCTAATGTGCTTGGTCGGATCCTAATGATCGACCAAACGGGTCGGGTTCGAAAGTATAAGCGATTGTTTAGATCGCTTACCTTACGACCCTATATAAGCACTAAACTAAAAGTGACGAGCTAAGCATGTTAAAACATGCTTAACTAAGTTTAGAAAACAGGTTTGGTATCAAAACAAACGGTTTTGATACCCATAAGTAGTTTGGTTACAAAATACGCAAGAATACGTATTCTGACCGAAACTACGGCTCGTCACTGAGCCTAGATAACGTGGTAATCAGTAGGTATAGTCACTAGGGACTATAACCGTCGTGATCACGCTCACATTATGAAGTTCAAACGAACTTCGCATCGACCATAAACTGGTCAATGCAGAAAGTCAAACAAAGTTTGACTTTCAGACTCGAAAAGCAATAAAAGAACGAAGGAACACTTACGAAGGGTCCCCGAATGCTAATCTTGATCAAAATAGCTCAGGTATGAAACAAAGGTTTCAACTTAGAGCACAAATGATCAGATTCTTGTGAGAAATGAAGTGAAATGTGATGGGTATTTATAGATTTCGGTCCACCGTTAGGATCGTTTCTTGGAGAAGAGGGAATGATCACATCCCTACACTTGTTGAAATGTTGTGGTTACTGATTTTGGCCACCATAGGAGTTTAACATGTGGCACTTGACCTTTGGGGGATGCTAGGGGATGTTAATCTTGTGTTTAAATGACCTTTCCTGATCAGAAGGGGCCTAGCGTGACGCTAGGGGGGCTAGGCGTCGCGCTAGGGGTCCCTTGATCAGCAAACAATTTCAAATGTCCACCTATCAATCCCCATTGCGTATTAAGGCCATTTTCGACATGTTTAAGGCTCGTTAAATCATTTTCAAGGCTCCACATGGATGCCTAAACATTGTGGGCATGAAACATGCTCAAAAATATGCCGGATGTCAGTTCGTTTGGTCGTACGAACGCGATGTTCGGTTAATTACGACGGAATGCGCATAAGCGCGAAAAACGATCTAAATTGCGTGACGAATGGATTTTTCTTATGCCAAAAACTAAAATAAAATATTTTAGTGCTTACATAAATTTTTGGATGTCCGAATGTATTCAGAACGTAAGATATGCGCGAAAATGCAAACTTGTGCACTTTTTGACACTTTTAGTCCCTGAATGACCCAAAAGTTTATTTTAGCACACCGAACCTCTCAAAGCCTATTTCTAAGCTATATAAAGGATATTTAAGGTGTGTTTAACTTATGGTCATGTTCCGGAATGTACGTTACAGTTCAAATTGGCATACTTTCGCAGTTTGTCAACTTTAGTCCCTGTAAGTTATTTAGCTTGCTTTTGCCATACCAAAGCCTTCAAAACTTATTTCTAAGTTATGTAAAGGTTATTTAAGGTATGTTAAGCCTATTTCACTATTCCGGATTGTTTGTTGCATTAAACTGGTTATATTTACGCATCGGTGCGCGTATAACCTTCCAGAAAGCGATTTAGAGTTTGAAATTGAACAAAAATTGATATGTGTAAATGATACACATATTTTTAACAAATACCAAGTATGAATTATAATATTCCATTGGTTCGGTATTTGTTTGATGGCCGTGGAGGCACAGGTGTTACAGATTTCAAGCTCCATATCATCAAAACCTCATCCAACAACTTTCTTGAATCTTGAAGGTATAACATTTATGTTTAAATCATACTCTTGATTCTTGGTTGTTCTTGATGATTTGAAGTTTCTCTTGAATCTTGGAGTTTTCACAAACTTGAAATCTAAAATGAAATGGGTCTTGATACAAATAAAAATGGTGATGTTTATGTGTGTGTATAACTGTACATATATATGTGTGTATGAGTTTTGAAGTTTGATTTCTTGATAAATACTTGTTTAAGTTGTTGCTTGTTCATGGATGATAGTTAAAATGCAAGTGTTGGATGATTAGTGTATGATATGATAAATGTTCAAATACATCAGCAAATAAACATGAATAAATCACATGTTTGATGCATCTAAACTCATATGAAATGTTGATGATATGATAGTATGCTTTAGACACTTGTACATAAGAATACATGTTGATTTAAAGCTCAAGAAGTGATAAAAAAATGGTTATATGACAAAAATGTTTTAGAACAGATTATAAACACTAAAAATAATATTATTTGATATATTATAATGGCATGAAACTTTGACATAGGGTTGATAGCTTTGCATGTTGTACATATAGCTTAAAAAGTGGTAAAATATGTGAAATTTGCATGATTTATGTGCTTTATGTGAGACCTGCACTATCATGAGTATAACCACTATTTTATTCAGTAAATAACATGGGTTATGTTAAAATATCAAGTCATTTCGATTTGGGATGGTTAGGGTAATGTTTGATGCAAAACTATGCGGTAAAACGGTTAAAAATCGGCTTTTCGAATGATTTTTATAAAAATGTTTTAGATCAATAAGTAAACTGATATTTTTGATATAAAAATAAGTATTTTAACTTATATTAAGTTTACTTGGTGCTTGGTTAGTCATACGTGACTTCCGGCACCCAAAAATGTCACCGAATCGCTAAAATAAGTGTTTTTCGACATACACTAGAATGGGTTGTTCATGGGTAAATTTTATGCGTTACAATGTGCTATGTGTTTTGCAATATGTGTATGATGATGTGTTAGTGTTGACAAGATTATGTGTATTACGCTAACCCATGTATATAAATACACTAATATAATAAAAAATAATAACTTTTTGAGAAAAATCTCAAAGTTATGTGAAAATTCTAAGTATCGGAGAAACTTATGTATTTTTGTGGGTTTTTGATTATTAAATCATTCTTATTTAATTTAGGACAAATAAACAATTTGAGGGATTGTGTTAACATATAAAAATGCACCCAAAGGTGAGTACATAGAGCCCCTCTTTTTACTGTTTTCGGTTGTTTTGGGGTGATTCATATGTATCAAAACGATTTCGATATTTTAACGACGATTTCAAAAACGATTAAGATGGTTTATACTAAATTAACAACGATTTCGACGATGTGAACGAACTTGTTGGTTGTAGTTACATAACGAATGACATTCATTAATTTTGGCCGAACCGACCAGTATTAGGTTATGGTACCATTTGATCCGACAAATCCCGTTATCAGACTGCACCCATGGTTATGTGTGGGTTAGGTGGGTAACGACTGAATCTGTGATTGTTAACTTACCCTTTGGTGGTTTGTTAATACGAGTTGAATGATGGACGAGTTACGAAGGTTTGAATGTTATTAGCAAGACGACCAAAAGTAGTTTTCACAATTAAAATGAGAACGATTGGAACGAGAATGATATTAAACGATTGTACGATTTTTGAACGATTGAACGAGAACAATTTGAAACGATGTCACACAAACGAAGTTTACTAAACGATATAAACCACACGAGTTTTATTACGAGAACGATTTACGATTTGGTTACTTAAACAAATGTTTTGAGTTAAGATTCATGGCATCGAGGTTTTATAAACTATAATCAATCTCTTTTGACTTGGTTATTCATTTTACAATACAAATGGTTTACAAAACAAGGTCTTCTAATATCGATTAAGGAAGTGGTACGAGATATTTCAACATGTAAATGAGCCATGAATCTGACACTCACACAAAAACTATGTGCTCGCCAGCATTTCTTTGCTGACTTTGTTTTTATATATGTTTCAGTTGATGTTGCTTAATGTTGATTGCTAGGATGCATAAGTCTCATAGGATCTGGATGAGGCCCTAGTGACAATGATAGTCGATATATAACTTGCTTGTTTCATGTTAAAACAATGTAATTTACTTAATGAGTAAATAAAACGAAACTCTTTTGTATCCATGGTTGTGAAACAATAATTCTGTTACAACACTCCCCGATGTTTCCGCCACAATTTGTTGTTTTACGTGGTCGGGGTGTGACAGAAGAGTTGGTATCAGAGCCAATGGTTATAGGGAATTAGGTTATTAGTAATGTTTTGACCTAGACTATAACTTTATAGGACCCCAACTGTCACACCCCCAAAATCCGCATGCGGAGTATCACCGCTTGGAGGCGTGACTGACCAGGATCCAGCCACCAATCATATTGAACATAACAAGTATTAAGTAAAATTCAACCACACAATATGAAAGGTGTTTCAAATCGCAACCGTAATTAAGTGTTTAGTGGAAGCATAATTGTAAAAACCCAATGTAAGTATTAAGTACGAAATAAGTAATGTTTTTAGCATGGCACACACTGCCATGTCCCACAACGACCGCGTCTCCCTGTGCAAGCTCCATGAGTACCTAACGACCTGCAAGGCATGTAGCAACGAATCAACAACAAAGTTGAGCGAGTTCACAGTTGGTTGTTTAGTTGTAGCATTCGTTTTGTAAATCGTATGTTCGTTTTGTAAACCATGTATCGTATTAATTCGTATCGCGGTCTCCCAGACATGTTTACGAAGATTAGTGGGGGCTTCCCATGTATTACTAGACCACGCGTATCGACTGCTATGAAAATGTAAGAGGTGCCCTAAGTCAATGTCTATCAGCATTGACCCTTTGCCCATAGTCCGTTAGTACACGCCCATTCGGACGACACGGTGTGAGGTTTGTTAAACCGAATAGCGCTATCTACTAATGACCCGCTCGCCATAGGCCTCGGCGATTAAGTCGATAAATGAGGGACTTCAAATGATAGAGTGATGGTCTTATGGTCGTACGTATCCTGTTGTATGGGGAATACGCAAGTTTGTAGTTACCGTTCAGTTCTTTAACCCATTCCCAACCCTTGGGAATCCCATGCCTTGGATAGAGTGTGAACTCACATTGGTTTGCTCGGTATGCTAAACTACGTGCTCACAAGTAATCAATCAAATCCTATAGTATGCACGTATATTAAATCAGTTCAAGTTCATGAAGTTTCACATACAATCAGTATTACAGAGTGATTTGGCAGTTAACATCAAGTAACACATAAACAGTTTGTTAATCATACAAGGTTCAAAGTTGCTTGCAAGTTCCTTAACTAAGTTATCATGCTCAACAGAGTTAATGTATTTATTAACTGAGTTAATAAGCTTAACTGACTTAACATACTTAACAGAGTTGCTAGGCTTAACAGAGTTAACTTAACTGAGATAACATTCTCAACAGGGTTAAATGCACAACTTTAACAGAGTTACATACTAACAGAGTTAATGAACTAATAGAGTTAACTGAACTAACAGAGTTAATGTTTAACAGTTTTAACGTGCCACAACACTCAACGAAAACATGCATGTGGCGAAAACACATGTTGGTGAAATCACTATGGACGAAAACCCTAGGTGACGGAATCCAAGGGTTTTCGTCGGGTGTGGGGTGTGACGAAAACACTCTGTGTTTTCGTCTGGTCTTGTGACTTTGATGGTCCTTGTGTTTTCGTCTGGTTCATCTTCATTAACAGTTACAACAAGAAACCCTAATGATTGTCTAATAATTATAACACTTGCAACAATCATGAACTTGATCAGATTTATTCACACATTCATCATGCAAACAAAATCATCATTCCATCCACAAACACATCACATAGCAACATACATGATTATCATTCGACATCAGCAAGTAATCGACATATGTTATAACATGAACCGTAATCTGCCAGTCATCTATCATCGTACCATCAATATATCAAGACTATTAACATCAATCAAACATAGATAACCTTTACAACATCAGATCTATTCTACCAGATTCATGATAGAAACATCCAATCCACCATTTCAGTTTTATGTCATCGACCAATCATGTTTAATATATGGAACTTAATATACAAATCAATTCCAATCATGTGCTCATCATCATTACCCACTAACAGTTAATTCATGATTCAACAAGTAGTCAAAAGATTTCAGTATAACAAAAATCATAAATAACTAATTACTATCCTAAGCAGAAAAGGTGATACTTCGATTGATGTACGGGACTCGATTGCTCAAAACTGCCGTCGGGTTTCAAAGGTAACGAGAGGAGGTGAGAAGTGATTTAGGGTTTGTCAGTTATCGAATTCATGCGCACAGGTTAAACAAATCCTATATATCATTCACTACTGGGTCGAAGCCCATTTGTTGTTTTCGGCTGATAGGAGTGGACGAAAACACTAAAGTGTTTTCGGACATAGGGTGTTTTCATGGGTGGGGTTTTCGGCTAGAGCTCCACTATCTTGTTTTCAATTATACAATCAAATAATCAATACAATATGTATAGCATCTATACACATAACATGTACACTACAAACTACAATCAACACGTGTATTACACATCAAGTAATTATAAAAACACACTTGCAAATAAGTAATAAGTTAAATCAAATAGAGACCTTGAAAACTCGGGTTGTCACGTTATCCCCAACTTGAAAGAAATTTCGTCCCGAAATTTAGCACGCAATTAATGAGGAAGCTAGTTGTGTTGTGTTGTTTCCTGGTTTTCCTGGGGTGTCACATCATCCCCCCGTTGATTTGGAATTTCGTCCCGAAATTCTGTAGTAGCTTCAGCCTCAGTAGTGGCTGCACTGTTTCCGAACAACTGGGGATACTTGAGTTTCATTTGATCTTCTCGTTCGTAGGTGAACTCTGGGCCATGACGGGAGTTCCAATGAACTCGAACAAGAGGTATTCTGGTGTGCTTGAGGACCTTAACGTCCCGGTCCATGATTTCAACTGGTTCCTCGACGAATCACAACTGATCGTCGATAGTGAGCTCCTTCAAAGGAACTATGAGGGTCTCATCTGACAGACACTTCTTCAGATTTGACACGTGAAAAACGTCGTGAACTGCACTGAGTTCTACGGGCAGATTTAGCTTGTAGGCCACCTTGCCTATTTTCTCAATGACTTCGAACGGTCCGACATAACGCGGATCAAGTTTGCCCCTTTTTCCAAAGCGAACCACACCCTTCCAGGGTGAAACTTTGAGTAGCACTCGATCCCCAACTTGAAACTCGAGTGGTTTCCGGTGCTTGTTTGCGTAGGCTTTCTGACGGTCACGAGCTTCCGCCATGCGTTGTCGTATCTGAGCAATCCTTTCCGTTGCGTCTATTACCAGTTCTGGACCCGTGATCTGACTGTCACCCACCTCTGCCCAACAAAGAGGTGATCGGCATTTACGCCCGTACAATGCCTCGAATGGAGCGGCTTTAATGCTGGTGTGTTAACTGTTGTTATACGAAAACTCCACTAACGGGAGGTGTTTTTCCCAGCCGTTTCCGAAATCGATTACACATGCACGAAGCATGTCTTCTAGAGTTTGGATGGTGCGTTCAGATTGCCCATCTGTTTGCGGATGGTAAGCGGTGCTCATGTCTAATTGAGAGCCAAAAGATTTGTGCATTGCTTGCCACAGTTCTGAAGTAAATCGTGCATCACGATCAGAGATAATAGAGGTTGGCACCCCGTGCCTCGAGACAACTTCCTTAAGATAAACGTCTGCTAGAGTGGAGAACTTGTCCGTTTCCTTGATAGCCAAGAAGTGTGCAGACTTTATGAGTCGATCCACGATCACCCAAATAGTATCATTTCCACGTTGAGATCTAGGCAGGCCAGTAACAAAATCCATGGAAATTTGCTCCCATTTCCATTGTGGTATCTCTGGTTGTTGGAGTAGGCCCGATGGTTTCTGATATTCAGTCTTGACTCTCGCACAAGTCAAACATTTGCTAACGTAAGTTGCTATGTGAGCTTTCATGCTAGGCCACCAATACGTAGTTCTGAGATCGTGGTACATCTTATCCGAACCAGGATGTACTGAGTAGCGAGACTTATGCGCTTCATCCATAACCAGCTCGCGTAAGTTTCCATAGTGTAGGACCCAAATGTACCATGTAACGTAGTAGGCGTCATCTTCCTTTTGTTCTAATCGTTTCCTTGAGCCGCGTAGGGCTTCAGCCTTGACGTTTTCTGGTTTCAATGCTTCTACCTGAGCATCTCGTATCTGTGAAGGAAGACTAGATTGGATGGTGAGTTGTAATGCTCGCACACGCCTAGGTGTGGTATCTTTTCGACCGAGGGCGTCAGCCACAACATTGGCTTTGCCCGGATGGTACTTGATGGCACATTCGTAATCATTCAATAGCTCGACCCATCGACGTTGTCGCATGTTCAATTCCTTTTGCTTGAAGATATGCTCAAGACTCATGTGATCGGTGTAGATGGTGCACTTGGTACCGTACAGGCAATGTCTCCATATCTTGAGTGCAAAAACAACAGCTCCCAACTCCAAATCGTGTGTGGTGTAATTCCTTGCATAAACTTTAAGTTGACGTGACGCATATGCAATAACCTTGTCACGTTGCATCAATACACACCCAAGACCCTGAATGGATGCGTCGCAATAGACCACAAAATCGTCTGTGCCCTCTGGCAATGAGAGAATAGGTGCGCTACAGAGCCTATCCTTTAGATGCTGAAATGCAGATTCTTGTGGCTCACCCCAACGGTAAGTGACTCCTTTCTGAGTTAGTAAAGTGAGAGGTTGCGTAATCTTGGAAAAATCCTTGATGAACCTCCTGTAGTAGCCTGCCAAACCCAAGAATTGGCGAATTTCCGTTGGCGTGCGAGGTGCAGGCCAGTTCTTAATCGAGTCTACCTTAGATGGATCAACATGAATCCCATCCTTGTTTACCATGTGGCCTAGAAAGTGGACTTCACGAAGCCAAAAGTCGCATTTTGAAAACTTGGCGTACAGCTGTTCTGCTCGAAGGAGTTCCAAAATGAGTCTTAAATGCTGCTCGTGTTCCTCCCGACTCTTAGAGTAGATCAGAATTTCGTCGATGAATACAATCACAAACTTATCCAAATAAGGCTTGCACACTCTGTTCATAAGATCCATGAAGACTGCAGGCGCGTTTGTTAACCCGAATGGCATGACCAGAAACTCGTAATGGTCGTAGCATGTTCTGAATGCTGTTTTGGAGACGTCCTCGTCCCGGACTCTCAGTTGATGGTAGCCTGACCTCAGATCAATCTTTGAATAGTAGCTCGACCCTTGCAGCTGGTCGAACAAGTCGTCAATGCGTGGAAGAGGATAGCGATTCTTCACGGTCACCTTGTTTAGTTTGCGGTAATCTATGCATATACGGAAGGTACCGTCTTTCTTCTTTACAAATAGTACTGGAGCTCCCCAGGGCAAAGAGCTCGATTTGGAATTCGACCTGGCGATGAGGCGGTAGCCCAGGTAAATCTTCAGGAAACACTTGAGGAAAGTCGCGTACTACTGGAATATCCTCTTTCTTCTTCTCTTTCGTCGATGCATCAGTAACAAGTGCTAAGATAGCAGTGTGGCCCTTTCGCAAACACTTCTGGGCCTTCAGGAATGAGATGATACCTACCACAGCACCACTCTTGTTGCCTTGAATTTCGAGAGGTTCTTTGCCAGAACGGGGAATACGAACAATCTTCCCTTTGCATAGGATCTCTTCTTGTTGTTGGGATAACCAATCCATCCCAATGACGATGTCGAAACTACCCAGAACTATAGGAATGAGATCGATAGAGAAGGTCTGACCAGCTAAGGCGAGATTACAACCCTTAACTATGTGTGTGGCTTCTACACTCTTACCGTTTACTAACTCTACGACATGCTTGGTGTTTAAGGGAGTTGGTGTGCGTTTAAGCTTTTGACTAACTTTTAGAGACACATAACTGGTATCGGCACCCGAATCAAATAAAACAGTAACATAAAAGTCGTCGAGAAGGAACTTACCCATCACTATGTTAGGATCATTCCTTGCGTCACCCTGACCCAGCACGAACACTCGACCACTGGCACCAGTGTTTCCATCATTGTTTCCCCCGTTGTTGTTCCCATTGCCCTGATTATTGTTGTTGTTGTTGTTGTTGTTGTTGTTTGGATTTTGATTTAACTGGGGCAGTCCCGCTTGAAGTGGCCTTCAGCACCACACTGAAAGCATCCCCTGTTACCTCGCTGTCGCTGCTGGTTCTGTGGAGCTGGTGGTTGTTGTTGTTGGTTCTGATTCACAGGTCGTGAGCTCCTGCAATCCTTAACTTCATGACCCATCTTGAGACACCTCTGGCAACGACCCCTGTTGCACTGACCATTGTGGTGTCTGTTGCTTTTGTTGCACTTCGGAAGGTTTCCTCGGTATCCACTCTGCCCTTGCCTACCAGAAGATTGTTGACCAGGACTCTGGTAGTCATCGATATTTCGCTGTTGTGCCTGGGATTGAACTGAAGTCGAACCCTTGCTAGAGGTTCCATCCCATCTCCTCTTTTTATCACTGGGAATAGCAGAAGTAGTAGTAGTAGCACCAATACGTTTAGGCAGCTTGTTCTGTTCCACTGCCTGGTCTGTGAGACGATGAGCTAGACGAGTAACATCTTGAATAGTAGCAAGGTTAGCAGAAGTCACATGACTTTGAATCTCTGGTACCAAGCCTTTGAGGTACAGCTCAATGCGCTTGATGGGAGGATCCACAATAGTTGGACATAACACTGCCAGTTCATTGGATCGTTTCGTGTACGCTTCTATCTCTGACCCCGTCATCTTCAGGTTAAAGAACTCCACTTCCAACTTGTGGATGTCATCAAGACTACAGTATTCATGCTTGATCAGTTCCTTAAAATCATTCCATGGGGTGGCGTTAGCAGCCGCCAGCCCCAACATCTGAACTTGCGCGTTCCACCAAGTTAGCGTAGTGCCTTCGAGAGTACCAGTGGCGTACTTCACCCTACGAGCCTCAGGGCATTCATACATCTCGAAGACAGATTCGAGCTTTTCAAACCAGTGGAGGAGTCCAACGGCCCCTTCAGTGCCACTGAAAGTAGTAGGACGACAGTCCATAAAAGTCTTGAACGTGCATACAGGTGGCTGAGCGTTCAGACCTGTTGTGTATATAAGAACAGGACAAGGTTAAACACAAGAGTTGGTTTTGGAGTGTAGGATCTAAAGATCCTAGAGTGAGTTGCAACTGCAGGATATACCTCCTGCTTGGGCGGCTGCAAGCGCTGCAGTAACTTGTTCAGTGATCAAAGCCGCCAACTGGGCTTTAGTTAGGTTAACGCGTCCACTCATGATCTTCATATCAAAGGAAACATGAGTGTGAAAGGTTCGCGAAAGTGCGATGACAGAAGAGAGTAAGCACATGAGTGTTTTCAAACAATAGTTGTTACTATCTAAGCATACCATGAGCAAAGTTCTATGTAATCTAGCAAGTAGGTAATATAAACATAAATCATATCACCTAGAATGTCGAGTCTTGCATCGTGGAGCGAAGCGTCGTTGTGGATCGTTGAGCACTGTACAGGTTATAGTCTGGTTTTAATAAAAACTTTTTCCCTTATTAAAACCAAGTTCACTATAACCAATGGCTCTGATACCAATCTGTCACACCCCCAAAATTCACATGCCGAGTATCACCGCTTGGAGGAGTGACTGACCAGGATCCAGCCACCAATCATATTGAACATAACAAATATTAAGTAAAATTCAACCACACAATATGAAAGGTGTTTCAAATCACAACCATAATTAAGTGTTTAGCGGAAGCATAATTGTAAAAACCCAATGTAAGTATTAACTACGAAATAAGTAATGTTTTTAGCATGGCACACACTGCCATGTCCCACAACATCCGCGTCTCCCTGTGCCAGCTCCATGAGTACCTAACGAACTGCAAGGCATGTAGCAATGAATCAACAACAAAGTTGAGTGAGTTCACAATTGGTTGTGTAGTTGTAGCATTCGTTTCGTAAATCGTATGTTCGTTTTGTAAACCATGTATCGTATTAATTCGTATCGCGGTCTCCCAGACATGTTTGCGAAGATTAGTGGGGGATTCCCATGTATTACTAGACCACGCGTATCGACTGCTACGAAAATGTAAGAGGTGCCCTAAGTCAATGTCTATCAGCATTGACCCTATGGCCATAGTCCATTAGTACACGCCCGTTCGGACGACACGGTGTGAGGTTTGTTAAACCTAATAGCGCTATCTACTAATGACCCGCTCGCCATAGGCCTCGGCGATTAAGTTGATAAATGAGGGACTTCAAATGATAGAGTGATGGTCTTAT
>JARYGA010046041.1:0-41716 GCA_030545235.1 Helianthus tuberosus | reverse complement strand
AACGAACTGTGCGGACTGTGCAAGGAGTTACGTAATTATGGATGCATACATAATTATGGAATTCAGTGCACAGAAACCACAGCAAGTCTTGTCACGTATAGATTCCCTCAGTACAAGAAAAGGTCAAACGTGAACACCCTTCCCCCAGCCTATTAAATACTCTTTTAAGAGTAATGATTTAGGGTATAAAGACATGAACCGCCAATGTGAAGTAAGATATTTGTCTTTTACATATATTAAACTTGTACTTTGGGGAGATGTAACCCTTATGCACTTTGTGAATCTTGCAAACAATAACAAGTTGCCCTGATATGTGAAAAGACTCGATGAATATCTTATGACACAACAGTATTTATCTATTTATGCATGCTTGTTGCTGCATGAATTGATACGTTCGGCGGATTGTTTGATGTCACTTATGTGGTATATGCCTGTATATATATATACTACTACTGTCTCGTATGACGATATCAAACAAAATGTCTAACCCTATTGTGTTGTGTTCTTTCAGAACATGGCACCAAGGAGAATTGTGAACAATCGAGATTCTGATCAACCTCCTCCTCCCCCACTGCCAAGAACTGCTGAAGAGCTGGACGCTCTACTGGAGGAAAGGATCTCCGCAGCTATTGCCCAGTACGAGGTGAACCGTACTGAACACAGTGGAGGACCAAGCAATGCAAGACGTAATGGGAATGGAGATTCATCTGGAGGAAACGCAGCTCAGGGCTGTACTTTCAAGCAGTTTCTCGACTGCAAACCGTTGAACTACGACGACACTGGAGGTGCAGTGGTGTTTGTACGATGGACGGAAAAGACTGATGCCACTATCCGTATGAGCAAGTGTACCGCGGATCAGCAAGTCACTTTTGCTACAGGGTTGTTTGTTGATGAAGCTTTAACCTGGTGGAATTTGCAAGTCCAAACTCTGGGTGATGATGCCGCGTATGGCATGTCTTGGGATGAGCTGAAGGAGAAAATGAGAGAGAAGTATTGCTCTCGTGCTGAACTTCAAAGGTTGGAGACTGAGTTCTGGCACTTGACCATGGAAGGTGCTGATATCACTGGTTATACCCGAAGGTTTCACGATCTGTCAAGAGTAATCCCCTACATGGTGACACCTGAATTTAAGCGCGTTGAACGCTACATTTAGGGACTGGCCTCCGAATTTCGCAGCATGGTAACTTCGGCCAAACCCGCAACAATCACTGAGGCTGTAACTCTGGCTGTCAGCCTTACTGAAGATGCTGTTCGAATGAAGAAGTTGTCGCTGAACCCTACTGAGGAGACTGTGACGCACGCTGAGTCATCCGGTGACAAGAAAAGGAAACATGCAAACCTGAATCAAGTAACCCGCAGCAACAACAAAGGTTCAAACAACAAGAAACGTGACACTAACCCACCTAAGGAGGCGAGAATCTTTGCAGCGGCAAATGATACTTCAGCCAAAGGATACCAAGGCACCCTGCCTAAATGCCAAAAATGTAAGTATCATCATGAAGGAGCTTGTCGCATTCCAAGATGCGACAAATGTGGTAGGTTGGGTCATCAAACAGAAGACTGTTGGGGAAAAGGAAGGAACGGAAATGGAAATCACAACGGTGCTGGTAATAGGAATGGTGGAAATGGCAATGGTAATCGGAATGGGAATGGAGCTGGGCAAAACCAAGGATGCTTCAGTTGTGGAAGCAAGGATCATTTCATAAAAGACTGCCCAAAGGGAAACAATGCTCAGGCTCGAGCATTTGTGATTGGAGCAAGGAATGCACGCGAGGACCCTAACGTGGTCACCGGTACGTTTCTCGTTAACAATCACTTTGCATCCATATTATTTGACACCGGTGCCAACTATAGCTTCATGTATGTGGAATTTAAACGTATGCTTGGAATAGAATCTAGTAGATTAAGTACTCCTTATTCCATAGAACTAGCCAATGGCAAACTTGTTGAATCAAGCGAAGTTGTTAGGGGTTGCACATTAGAACTTGGTGAACAAAGATTTAGCATTGATCTTTTACCTATTCAACTGGGTAGCTTCGATGTAGTGGTCGGAATGGACTGGTTGTCCAAGAACAAGGCTGAAGTTATTTGCCATGAGAAAATCATTCGCATCCCTTTGGCGAATGATGAAACTCTCATCGTACATGGAGAAAAGCGAGACGCGCCTCTGCGAATCATCAGTTGTATGAAGGCACATAAGTGCTTAAGGAAAGGATGTGTTGCTTTCCTAGCGCACGTTGTAGATAAGAAGGCTGAGGAGCCGAAACTCGAAGACATTCCTGTGGTGAAGGAATTCCCTGATGTTTTTCCCGAAGATCTGCCAGGACTACCTCCGCAACGACAAGTCGAATTCCGTATAGACTTGGTTCCAGGAGCCGCTCCTGTAGCCAAGGCGCCCTATCGGCTTGCACCATCTGAAATGCAAGAATTATCTACACAACTCCAGGAGTTGTTGGATAAAGGATTCATAAGGCCAAGCTTCTCGCCTTGGGGAGCTCCAGTATTGTTCGTAAAGAAGAAAGATGGAACACTGCGGATGTGTATCGATTACAGAGAACTGAACAAGCTCACAATCAAGAATCGATACCCACTACCGAGGATTGATGACTTATTTAATCAGTTGCTAGGATCGAGATACTATTCCAAGATCGACCTTCGATCTGGATACCATCAGTTAAGAATCCAAGAGGAAAGCGTACCAAAGACTGCATTCCGAACGCGTTATGGGCATTACGAGTTCCTTGTGATGCCATTCAGACTGACCAATGGGCCAGCGGTATTTATGGATCTGATGAACCGCATATGCAAACCATATCTCGATAAATTTATGATTGTATTTATCGATGATATCCTGATTTACTCGCAATCGAGAGAAGAGCACGAGCAATATCTCAGAACCATTTTGGAACTACTGAAGAAAGAGAAACTTTACCCAAAGTTTTCGAAGTGCGAATTCTGGATTCACGAAGTATAGTTCCTTGGACACGTTGTGAACGAGAAGGGCATTCATGTAGACCCATCCAAGATTGAAGCAATAAAGAATTGGGAAGCCCCCAAAACCCCAACTGAAGTTAGACAATTTTTGGGCTTAGCAGGCTATTACTGACGGTTTATTGAGAATTTCTCAAAGATAGCTCAACCATTGACAACCCTTACGCAGAAAGACAAGAACTACGACTGGGGTGACAAGCAGGAAGAAGCCTTCCAGCTTCTCAAAAATAAGCTATGCGATGCACCAATACTATCTTTACCCGAAGGCACTGAAGACTTCGTGGTATACTGCGACGCTTCGCGTCAAGGTTTGGGCTGCGTACTCATGCAACGCCAAAAAGTCATCGCTTACGCTTCAAGACAATTGAAGGTGCATGAAAGGAACTACACCACTCACGACCTGGAGCTAGGCGCAGGGATATTCGCCTTGAAGATCTGGCGACACTATTTATATGGTACTCGATGTACAATCTTCACAGATCACAAAAGTATACAACACATATTTGATCAGAAGGAATTAAACATGCGTCAGCGATGATGGGTTGAGCTGCTAAATGATTATGACTGTGAGATTAAGTACCATCCTGGAAAAGCAAACGTTGTAGCAGACGCACTAAGTCGAAAAGAAAGGGTTAATACCCTAAGGGTTTGAGCATTAGAAATGACTATTCAAACGAACCTCACTACGCGCATTCGAGACGCACAACAAGAAGCCCTTAAGATGGAAAACCGTAAAGCTGAATACCTCCGAGGTATCTTGAAATACATGGTGCCAAATGAAGAGGGAACCTTATACTTTAAGAAGCGTATTTGGGTTCCGCTCTATGGCGGTATTCGAAAAGTCATCCTGGATGAAGTTCACAAGTCGAGATACTCGATCCATCCAGGATCGGACAAAATGTATCAAGATTTGAAGGAATACTATTGGTGGCCAAGACTTAAAAGCGATGTTGCTGTTTATGTTGGAAAATGCCTAACTTGTGCCAGGGTTAAGGCTGAATATCAGAAACCGTCCGGGCTACTGCAACAACCAGAGATTCCCATGTGGAAGTGGGAACATATATCAATGGACTTCATAACGAAATTACCAAGGACCCCGAGAGGGCACGATATGATATGGGTGATAGTTGATCGATTGACGAAATCTGCGCATTTCCTACCGATCCGAGAGAAAGACAGCACTGGAAAGCTTGCTGAGTTGTACTTGAAAGAAATTGTAGCACTTCATGGAGTGCCTATCTCAATTATTTCAGACAGGGATGGACATTTTGTCTCAAGGATCTGGAAATCCTTTCAGGAAGCCTTTGGATCTCAGCTAGATCTAAGCACAACCTTCCATCCGCAAACAGACGGCCAGAGAGAATGGACCATACAAACGCTAGAAGATATGCTTTGCGCATGTGTTATGGACCTAGGCGGCAGCTGGGATACTCATCTACCTTTAGTTGAGTTTTCCTACAATAACAGTTATCATACAAGCATAAAAGCCGCACCGTTCGAAGCTCTGTATGGCCGCAACTGCCGCTCGCCCTTATGTTGGCCAGACGCTGGAGACAAACGCATGGTTGGTCCTGAACTTGTGCAAGAGACAACCGACAAGATTATGCAGATCCGAGAGCGCATCAAGGCGGCTCGAGATCGACAAAAGAGCTACGCTGATCAAAGACGAAAACCATTAGAGTTCGAGGTGGGAGACAAAGTTTTGTTAAAAGTCTCACCATGGAAGGGCGTTGTAAGATTCGGAAAACGTGGAAAGCTGAATCCATGATACATCGGACCATTCAAGATTTTGGAAAGAATTGGTACCATGGCATACAAGTTGGAATTACCGGAAGAACTTTACGGAGTACATGATACGTTTCATGTATCCAACCTCAAGAAGAGTCCAACACAAGAAACAGTGATCATCCCTAAGAAAAACCCGTTGAGGTTACAGACTGGAAAGTCAACAAGACCAGAAGGAGTAGTGTCAAACTTGTCAAAGTACGTTGGAACTCTAAGCACGGACCCGAGTACACGTGGGAACGTGAAGACCAGGTTAAAGAAAAGTACCCCCACCTGTTCAAGAAGACTCCTGCGAGAGTTAGTTCAACCTGAATTTCGGGATGAAATTCTTTTAACGGGGGGAGACTGTGACAACTGGCACCCAACCGGTAATTTCCGTACACTTTAATTATTATTTAATGACTGCAATTATGTGCTTAAATGTCAACATTGATTGATTACATGATATACTTGTGAATTCATGCACGTTTTATACTACAAGAATATTGCTTTATGCATTAATGAACAGCGTTGCGTCAGAAATACTAGTAAACTCATCGGTAAGACACGTTGTGTCAACAATTCTGCAGAAAGCAGTTAGACAATAGAATTGGAGCCTAGGTGTAGGTCCAATGACAAGAATACATAAAAAAAAACCCAAGAGTACATACAAGGGTTAACATATAGACTTTCCGGAAGCCAAAATAGGCACTAAAAAGCACCCGAAACGCACTTTAAGTGCAGAATTTTACAGAATTCAGCTATAATCAGCTTTTTAACCTCAAAATATTATGCAGAATTCATGTTTTATCATCTAGAATATTTCCCTAAGTGTCGGGAAATAAAGGACACTAAACGGTGCAATTTAGCACTTTAACGAACCGGTATCTATCCGAACAACCGGACATTACCCGGAACATCAAAATATTGCTAGGAGCATTGTTTTAATGTTTCTGAGCTAGTTACGGTCCCCGAACACCATAACACCCCCTATATCATAATAACACATCAAGTCCCTAAATTAGACACTTGAAAACTTACTTGTTTATATAATTAGTAAATTGAAGTTACACTTTGCCCCCCCCATCTTTTTCACGGTTATAAAGGGGTGGCCCCCACCAAAATATTGCTAAGATATCATATGATCTTTCTTAGATCTCCTTAGATGATATTACTTGGATATATTGAGATTTCAAAAGATATGGAAGATTTGATTTAGATCTTGGAAGTATTATATAATATCACAAGCTCTCATAACTTCACACTACAAGACAACCACCTCTTCCCTTGCCTCCCCACTCACGGCCTCCATCCACCATCATACTACCACCATTTTCATTCAAGCTTCATCCATTCCAAGCTTCACTCAAGGTGTAAGGTGCAAGGTTAGAAGGTTTGGTGCTTAAAGAACTTGAAGGACCTCTCTTGTAACACCTCGAAAATTCACGTCCTATAATGTGTTGACACGTGTCATATGTTTAAAACGTGTGAAAGAATATTATAGAAGGACTAAAGTTGACAAACATGGAAAGTATGTGAATATACGTATTCTAAGTGTCAACAGTGAATAGATATATGATATATTAACCCTACAAGATGTTTATATCATCAAACGAATAAATCATGGATCATACGAAGCTAAAAGTGGGAGATTACAAACTACAGGGGCTAAATGTGTCAACATGTTTAAGTTATACCTCTAAGTCACCTTTTGACAAACCCGAAGCTTTGTAACGGTTAATTATGCTCACTAGAATGCACGACATAAATTTCATAAACTTTCGTAATCGTATGAGAAAGTTATGATCAAATTCGTAGTGAGGGGTTAAAGCGTTAACATTGAAAGCAAAGTGGGTACAAGTCCTAAAGCCCTTGTGGGTAATTAATAAGGGGTCAAATTGCAAGTATAAGCTTCGTTGCCCTTTCGAAGAGCCAAGGGTAAAAAATGTGGAAAATAGAAAAATGAAAATCTGATCAGAAGGCTGAGGCGGGCCGCGTAAAGGTTAACATAACCTTACGCGGGCCGCGTCAGGACATCAGATACAGAAAACATGGACAGCAGCCTGTAAACGCAGAAAACCGATCTTTAAACGACATTAATGCAATGTGGGCGACCCCTAAACAGTCCTAGACACTAGGAACACATGTTGGAAGGTTGTGGTCAGCTGATAGACTTGTGTGTCAAAGATTGGTGGTGAAATTTGCACTATAAAAGGACCATGATCTTGCAACAAGTCTTCACACCTTCCTTCAAGCTATCTGATCACTTATGGAGCTCAAACCTGCTCTCAACTGATCACATTTCGTGCATAGGACCCTTGTAAGTTGGCTTAACCTTTCTAAATTGATTTTAGCTTAGTTATTTAGCTAAAAGTCAAACCGTCGTAATTACGGTTTGACTTCGAGATTAGTCAGCAATGGCTCAGTCATATCTCGAATTAAAAGTAGTTATAAGTTGGTATTTATGTGGGTAATAAAACCTTAAAAGGGTTTCCCCTGATTCCAACTCTAACCAGGTCAAAAGTCGGGTCAAACTTATATTTAAAAAAAAGTCAACAGGAAGCTTAAAATGCTATTTATGCATAATTAACATTGTAGATCATATACAACCTGTTGGATCATTGTTATAACTTGGTAATAAGTGTAAGAACATGTCTAAACATGTTCAACCCGACAATTTTCTGTTTAGACCCGGTTCGGAACCGAAAGTCACATAGTTTGACTTTCACTTTGACTTTCAGTTCTGACCCGTTTAGGCATGTTTTAGAAATGCCTCAGAGCTTTAATTGGACTAGGTTACATGTTAGAATAACCCTCTGTGATTATACACCTTGGTTCATTAGTTATCCAATTAATATGCATGTTTCCGTTAATTGCTCATATGTTGACCGTTATGCCCTTATTACCTTAAAACGTGATTTTTGAAAATGTAAAAGTGTAGAAATCTTAATTACTGATATATAGACGTGTATGCAAAGTTTGACATCAGTTTGAGGTGTAGAATAAGAGTTATGCTCATTATCGTAATTACGATGCTTTATGTTAATAAAATGGCGTAATTAGCGTATAGCCTAGTTAAACATACTTTTTGATACCAAATATTTTACCCACTGATGTATTATATTATTTTGGGATTTTTAAAGATTTTTAATTAATTTTAGGCTGAGCATAACTCATAGTCGTAGGCTTAATCTGGTAATTGTCGGTTTTGCCCTTACGGGCCATAAAATGAGTTTTACATATCTAAACGACATCAAACCTTTTGCTACTGATCACATATGATAAATAAATTATTTTAAGCCTTCTGGAAATATAAAAATATCAGATTTAAGTATCAAACCCGGAAATGGCCTTAATCGCCTTTTTAAGCGTTTTTAACGCATATTATGTACTAGAAGTATTTTAAACATACAAGGGTTGATACCTACTGATATTTGAGGCAAATTATAATATTTTAACAGTAAGCAAAGGTTGATGAACTCAGACTTCAGTTTTGCGCTTTTCGGCTCATGTGAAATTACCAAAATACCCTTACGGGGCATAATTTGGTTATAATTGATAAATTTCACATATGTACTTTATCCTACTGTTATAACTCATTAATTTGAGTATGTTTACTGATTACATCAGACCTGTAACTCAGTTAAACACTTAAACCCTTTTACAACCTTTAAAATGACCAAACTACCCCTACGTGGCCTAGTTTGTGTTTAAACACGTTTCGGGCATAATGAAAGACATCCTACTGATGTCACAACATATTTGAGGCATAATTAACTTAGGAAACCTATATATAGCTCTCATGAACGCCCGTCACGCTTATTACGCGTACAGTTCGGTTTATGTAACAAGTTTACATAAATTAGCCGAAACGGGTCAAACCTTAACGGTTTTATCTCAAAATCCAGAATGTGAATAATAAACCCATATTAAACAAGTCTCTGAACTTGTCGGGTCTAAATCACATTCTATCCGGTCTTCGCTTAATCGTGCGTACGAACCGTATCTTTGAAACTAGCCGGTCTAAGCTTAAGCTTAATTAAAGACCCGCTAGGATTCTAATAGGTTACTATAAAACCTTCATTCCAGATTAGGAGTACCAGTAAAAGCTACGTGCATTTCGCTTATTGTGATTTATACATTGCTCAGGTAAATACTTTTAACTTATTTTCCCTATACGGGCTTGGGTTACGGTATATAGCATACCGCTTGATCGGGCATCAAATTCTCCACCGATTGAGTGGGTAGTTGAATAAATTTGATCGGCTCGTTTAAACTGTCTTGTTACTTAAAGCCTTTGGGGGTTAATGACCATGTCCCGGATATCCTTGGCATCATCTTACGAGATGGCCACGACCTGAGCACGGGGTGTAGGCGTACACTTGTCAGTGTATAACTCTATATTGTGGTGTGTCTATTGATCTTTAACCCGGACAAGATCCGGGCTACTGAACGCACAAGAAACATGTAATTCGTTCACAAGATTATAATATTAAATAATTCTCCCAAGTTATAAAAATGTTTACGCCATGTGCATCCAAACCAATTTTAAATCATTTTCCAAAATGAGTCAGTTGATTGTATTTACCAGTGTAAACTGACGTATTTTCCCAAAAAGACTGAATGCAGGTACTAAACGAAATTGGCTGGATTGTCTCCTTAGCATCAATAAAAAGTCTCGCAAGCTTAGGATGCCTGAAGTCTGTTGAACTATTGTTTCCATTTTGTTATCGATCCTACTGTGGATACACATCCGAATATTGTGACATTTGAATTTACAATATTAAATTCGGTTGTATGATATCCTTTAAATTGTTTCCGCTGTGCATATTAAATATTGTGTTGTTTGACTAATACGTTACCAACCATGACGTCACGATACTCCCCACCGGGCCCACCGGTGACACGTGGAAATCGGGGTGTGACAGGTTGGTATCAGAGCCAACACTGAGTGAATTAAACACTAGCCTTTTGTGTTTAATCTCAGTTACACAATTGCACATATCTAAACTTTCGAGTCTAGACACATAACATAGGACAAATTCCACTTTGTTTGTGTTGTCCTTTATTTTGCATATATTGTTGTTTGTTATCTCATGCTATATTGACAGGATTAACAAAAATGCCGCCAAGATTCTTCAGGAGAAGGGGAAGAGGCAAGGGGCCGATCACCGCCCCCAATGACAACGAAGCTGGACCATCACATGCGCGAGCTCCGTCTACTACCGAGAGTGACGACCCTCGGCAGAACAGGAGGAACTTGTTTGAACCAACCAGACGATCGGTATCCCACAGCTCTACACCTCCTAATCCTTATGGGCCTCAACCGGAGTACGAACCTAACAACCCTCAACCCTCGTACATACCGTTGCAGCGGTCTTTATCGCATCATTCTTTCGGTGACCCCACACCAGTTTTTCGGGGCCGGTTTAATCCGGTAGGCTACGTGCAAGAACCCGTGGGTTTTAACCCACTGGGGCCAGACGATCACTTCTCCGGTGATAATGCGGATGACATGGACGAGGATACGGACCCCGTCGAACCCGCAAGTGGTACACCGAACCATCCGATCGAAATCTCCGACGAATCTTCATTCCACGGATCACCCAATGTTGGTCCGGATAGCTTCCAAGCTATGTTCACCAGGCACGAATGGTACTATACACCTCCTCGCCATTCACCGCCTCAGTAGCAGCAGCAGCCGCAGCAGCAACAGGATCCCTCAGTGGATTCGAGGTTTGTGGCAGTTACGCCACCACCTCCACCACCACCAGTTCAACCGGCAGCTCCGCAACCGCCAAGGCGTAGGAGATCTGGACCGCGTATGTCTACACGGGGAGGAGACTTCCATTTCAGCTCTCCTCGGCAATCAAGTGGCAGCCATTATCCGCCACATCAGGAGGACCCACAAATGGGTGGACCCTCACACCCAGTTGCACCGCAACCACCGCCTATGGGTTTTGATAACCCAATTCCAGCATACACGGGTCCAAGTACATACAACCCGTTTGAACCACCAGCTCACAACAACTACGTTTACGCTGAAGTAGATCCTTACATGGCAGCGACAAATTACAACGCCCTTAACCCCCAAGGACCGTATGGAGATCCATGGGGAGTAGGCTACCCAACTCATGGGTACCTGATACCTGCCAGACCTATCATTAGGACACAGTCGCAGCCGCCACGATTTTCTCCCCCAGAACGGGAGGAAATTCTTCAGAGACTGGATCAGGTTGAGCGGGAATATCGCCGCGACCGCCAGGAGAGGCAAAGCTTCTTCCAAGGATTAACAAGTTTGATCAAAGGGAAGAGCAAGAAGGACCGTTAAATCCTTCCAATTATTGTATAAACCCCTGCGAGGGTATGATGTTTGTATAAGTCCCCGCGTGGACAATTATTTGTGTATAAGTCCCTGCGTGGACAATTATTTGTGTATTTAGTCCCTATATGGACTTATGTTTTAGTCCCTGCGTGGACATTTATCGGTGTGTTAGTCCCTGAGTGGACTATTATGTCTTTCTGTAAGACCCTTGCGTGGGCATGTATGTATAATTAAACTCCTGCGTGAGCAATTTATTGTGTGAAAGACCCGTTTAGGGCAATATGTAATATTTTAATAAATCAATGGAATGTAAGTTTATAAATTTCATTTTTGCCATATTATGCATAATTATTACATATGAAATAAATAAATCTGAAACATTCCATTTTAAAAGTAAATCTGCCTATTTAAATATTTATAAGAATCTAAAGTGTGAAACCTAGCCTTCGGATCAATTATGAGACCGGGCCAAGACTGTAAGACCTGTTAAAAAGATTCAAATTATTAACAAGAATCTTAAGAGTGAAACCTAGCCTGAGTGTCATTATAAAGACCTGGCCAAGATGGTAAGACCTGTTTAAAAGATTCGTATCCCTGTTAACATCTGAAAACATGTTAACAATCCTGGCAGAAGTGATTCGTTGGAAATCACATATGTTATTAAAGGAATTATTTAGAAGATTCCTAACTCAGTTTAATGATCTCTGAATCCTGGGTTTACATCATCAATTAAGATGATCGTATTTTAACCATACGTGGTAATATAATGCCTACGGGCCTTCCTCATTTCTACATGAGCCATAAGACAGTGGTAGCGATGACTCCCTGTCAGAAAAAGGTAATGAACTAGGTTCAAACCTCAAATGCTTTGATTCTTTGTAATCCTAGCATATAATTTATAATTGTCCTTGTGACTAGGCCTATTGTGCCAGTATACCTCAAATGCTTTGATTCTCTGTAATCCTAGCATATAATTTATAATTATCCTTGTGACTAGGCCTATTGTGCCAGTATACCTTAAAAGCCTTGATTCTTTGAAATCATGACTTATATTTTAAAATGTCTTTATGACTAGGCCTGTTGTGCCAGTATAACTACATGCTCTGATTCTCTGAAATCATAGCTTATAAATTAAAAAATGTCCATGTGACTAGGCCATTTGCGCTATAAATAAAACTATTATTGTTTTATAATTAGGATAAATTGTAATATAAATCCTAAATCAATATGATTAACAAATTAACCAAATATGGTCTCTGCTTACCATGGTTAATGAATTGCCCTAAGGGACAATTCCATAATAAACTCCCAAATAAAATATTGTTCTTGTTTTCTGCAACAGTTCAATTAAAATGGCTAACTCTGACGAACTAAATAGCCATCCAGTGGAGAACATTGATAACGCCTGGATTAATTTAACGGGTGCTCAATTAAAAGCGTTGGTCGACGACGCAGTTACAAAGGCATTGGAAAGGCAGTACGATGAGTATAGTGGAACTCGCAGTAGGACCCTATCTACACAGCCTTCAAAGCCGCCGTCCAAGAAGGATGACCCGAAGAAAGATGATGATCGACGCTCCTCGAACCACAGTGCTCCATCTCAGCAGGTTATACTTAATCAAGGACCCCTTGAAAAGGGATGCTCATATAAATATTTTGTTTCCTGCAAACCCCGTGATTTCACTGGGGAGAAGGGAGCCATTGATTGTATGACATGGCTGGATGAGATGGATACGGTTGTAGACATCAGCGGATGCGCTGAGAGAGACGTGGTCAAGTTTGTGTCGCAGTCTTTCAAGGGTGAAGCTTTAGCATGGTGGAGATCTCTGGTTCAAGCCACCGGGAAAATCCCATTTTACAATATGTCATGGGATCAATTTGTTGCCCTTATCAGGGAAAATTACTGCCCGCAGCATGAAGTGGAGAAGATAGAGTCGGATTTTCTATCATTGGTGATGACAAACCTTGACTTTCAAGCTTACCTAACGAGCTTCAACACGATGTCCCGGTTGGTTCCTTATCTGGTAACCCTGGAGCCAAAAAGAATCGCTCGTTTTATCGGTGGTTTAGCCCCGGAAATCAAGGCAAGCATGAAGGCTTCTCGGCCAGCTACATTTAGGTCGGTAGCTGACATTTCCTTATCCCTCACTCTGGATGCGGTCAGGCAGAGATCGCTGAGGAATAAGGAGGCTGAGAAGAGAAAGCGTGAAGATGATGGTTCACGAAGGTCGAACAAGAAACACCGTGGGAACGGTGATAACAAGAAAGGTTCTGAGTCGAGGAAAGATGGGCATAATTCTGGTGAGAAGCCCAAATGCAAAATTTACAAGAAGCAGCACTATGGAAAGTGCAGACTTGAGTCGAACTCTCAGACTCAGTCAAAAACCTATGCTTGTGGTATTTGCAAGTCCACGGATCACAAAACCTTGGATTGCAAGAAGATAAAAGACGCAACGTGCTACCGTTGCAATGAAAAGGGCCACATTAAGACCAACTGCCCTAAATACAACAAGAAGCCAGAAGAGGCTAAAAAGACTAATGCTAGAGTCTTCAGAATGGACGCGAAAGAGGCTGTGCAAGACGATAATGTCATAACAGGTACTTTCCTTGTAAATGATGTCTTTGCAAGAGTACTTTTTGATTCAGGAGCAGATAAGTCTTTCGTAGATAACAAGTTTTGTAAATTGTTGAATTTACCTGTCAAAACCTTAAGCGTAAACTATGAGGTAGAGTTAGCAGATGGTACCATAGAAACCGTCTCAACTGTGTTAGATGGATGTGTTATATCCATTAAGAACCATTCTTTTCCTCTGTCTCTGCTTCCGTTTAAGTTGGCCGGTTTTGACATAGTTCTGGGTATGGACTGGTTATCTCATAACCAGGCCCAAATTGTCTGTAACAAGAAATATGTGGTAATAAAGACTCCGTCTGGTGAATCACTTACCATTCGGGGAGATACCCAGAATGGGCTGCCTGAGCAAGTGACTATGCTCAAGGCTTCAAAATGTTTAAAGAGGGGTTGTGTCATCTACATGGCACAAGTGATTATTGATGAGCCCAAACCGAAGATAGAAGACATCCCTGTCATCTCTGAATTCCCAGAAGTTTTTCCGGAAGAACTACCTGGTTTGCCACCAGATAGGCAAGTGGAATTCAGGATCGATATCATCCCCGGAGCAGCACCAGTTGCCAGAGCACCCTATAGGTTTGCTCCAACGGAGATGAAAGAATTGAGGACACAGCTAGACGAATTGCTAGCCAAGGGTTTCATAAAACCTAGTTCGTCTCCTTGGGGAGCGCCAGTCCTGTTTGTCAAAAAGAAGGATGGATCGATGCATCTGTGCATCGACTATCGTGAGCTTAATAAGGTCACGATCAAGAATAGGTATCCTTTACCTAGAATCGACGATTTGTTCGATCAATTGCAAGGAGCAAGTTATTTTTCGATGATTGATTTGAGGTCAGGCTACCATCAACTGAAGGTCAGAGATGAAGATGTGCATAAAACTGCATTTAGGACTCGTTATGGTCATTACGAGTTCCTAGTGATGCCTTTTGGGCTCACCAATGCACCAGCCGCGTTCATGGATCTCATGAATCGCGTTTGCAAGCCATACTTAGATAAATTCATCATCGTTTTCATCGACGACATTCTTATCTATTCGAAGAATCAAGCTGACCATGAGAAACACCTTCGATGTATTCTCAAACTCCTGCATCAGGAGAAACTCTACGCCAAATTTTCCAAGTGCGAATTTTGGCTTCGTGAAGTCCAATTTCTTGGACACGTGGTTAGTGAGCGTGGTATCCAAGTGGATCCCGCTAAGGTTGAAGCTGTTATGAATTGGCAAGAGCCAAAGACGCCTACGGAGATTCGTAGCTTCCTGGGATTGGCAGGATATTACAGGCGTTTCATTGAAAATTTTTCAAGGATTGCTGCACCCCTAACTTCCTTGACCAAGAAGAAAGTAAAGTTCGTTTGGGGCCCTAAGCAGCAAGAAGCTTTCGATATTCTCAAGCAGAAGTTGAGCAATGCTCCTGTGCTTACATTACCTGAAGGCACTGAAGAATTCGTAGTTTATTATGATGCATCACACACCGGGATGGGGTGTGTGCTTATGCAGAAATGCAAAGTTATTGCCTATGCATCACGACAGTTAAAGGTGCACGAAAAGAATTACACCACCCACGACTTGGAGTTGGGTGCCGTTGTGTTCGCACTAAAACTGTGGAGGCATTATCTTTATGGAATCAAGTTTGTGATCTATTCTGATCACAAGTGCCTCCAGCATCTGTTTAATCAGAAGGAATTAAACATGAGGCAACGCCGTTGGATGGAAACTTTAAATGATTATGATTGTGAAATCAGATATCATCCCGGCAAGGCGAATGTAGTCGCTGATGCCTTGAGTAGAAAGGAAAGGGTGAAACCCATCCGAATCAATGCCAAGCGCATGGAAATAAAGAATAATTTGATTGAAAAGTTGTTAGCTGCACAGAAGGAAGCTGTGTTGGAAGCTAACTATCTTAATGAAAAGTTAGGAGTAACTGAGGAGCAGTTAACTCTTAGCAAGGACGGAATTTTACGATTAAATGGACGAATATGGGTTCCAATTTATGGAGGACTTCGAGATGTCATCCTCCAGGAAGCCCATAGTTCCAAATACTCCGTTCATCCTGGAGCTGATAAGATGTACCAGGATCTAAAGGCAAATTATTGGTGGATAGGCTTGAAGAAGTCTGTAGCCACTCATGTAGCTAAATGCTTTACATGTGCGCAAGTCAAAGCCGAGCATCAGAAACCGTCAGGTTTGCTACAACAGCCTGAACTTCCTACTTGGAAGTGGGAAATGGTAACTATGGATTTTATCACCAAGTTACCCAAGACCTGGAAAGGAAATGATACAATATGGGTTATAGTTGATAGACTGACTAAGTCAGCACATTTCTTACCCATCAAGGAGACTTATAGCTCTGATATGTTAGCCCAGTTATACGTTGATAAGATTGTAGCCTTACATGGCATACCTGTGTCTATTATCTCTGACAGAGATACTAGATACACGTCACATTTTTGGAAGAGTTTCCAACAATCTTTGGGCACACGTTTGAATTTCAGTACGTCTTATCATCCTCAGACTGACGGTCAGAGTGAGCGTACTATTCAAACGTTGGAAGACATGCTACGTGCATGTGCGATCGATTTGGGTGGTAACTGGGATAAGAACCTACCGTTAATCGAATTCTCCTACAACAATAGCTACCATACCAGCATTAAGGCTGCGCCTTTTGAGGCATTATACGGTAGAAAGTGTAGATCGCCAGTTTGTTGGGCGGAAGTTGGAGATGTCCAATTATTAGGACCAGAGATAGTGTTTGAAATGACGGACAAGATTGTCCAGATTCGCGACCGTCTCAAAGCTGCCCGTGATAGGCAGAAGAGTTACGCAGATCCAAAGAGTAAAGCTTTTCACTTCGAAGTAGGTGATAAAGTGTTGCTTAAGGTATCACCCTGGAAGGGGGTGATGCGGTTTGGTAAGAAAGGCAAGCTAAGCCCGAGGTACATAGGACCTTTCGAGGTTATCGAACGTGTCGGGTCAGTTGCCTATAAGTTAAACTTACCGGAAGAGCTCAGCGGAATTCACAACGTGTTCCACATCTGCAATCTGAAAAAGTGCTTCGCTGATGAATCACTGGTAATACCACATACAGATGTGCATATAGATGAGAGCTTGAAATGTGTGGAAAAAACTTTGTCGATTGAGGATCGACAGGTAACAAAGCTTCGAAGGAAGCATGTACCTATTGTAAAGGTCAAATGGGATGCCCGTAGAGGTCCCGAATTCACGTGGGAGGTTGAATCCACAATGAAAGAAAAATACCCTTATTTATTTCAGTAAATCTCGGGTCGAGATTTATTTTAAGGGGGTGAGGATGTAACACCTCGAAAATTCACGTCCTATAATGTGTTGACACATGTCATATGTTTAAAACGTGTGAAAGAATATTATAGAAGGACTAAAGTTGACAAACATGGAAAGTATGTGAATATATGGGTTCTAAGTGTCAACAGTGAATAGATATATGATATATTAACCCTACAAGATGTTTATATCATCAAACGAATAAATCATGGATCATACGAAGCTAAAAGTGAGAGATTACAAACTATAGGGGCTAAATGTGTCAACATGTTTAAGTTATACCTCTGAGTGACCTTTTGACAAACCCGAAGCTTTGTAACAGTTAATTATGCTCACTAGAATGCACGACATAAATTTCATAAAGTTTCGTAATCGTATGAGAAAGTTATGATCAAATTCGTAGGTGAGGGGTTAAAGCGTTAACATTGAAAGTTAAGACTTTTCGGGTTAACCGGAAGTGTCAAGGGACTTGGCAAAGTGGGTACAAGTCCTAAATCCCTTATGGGTAATTATTAAGGGGTCAAATTGCAAGTATAAGCTTCGTTTCCCTTTCGAAGAACCAAGGGTAAAAAATGTGGAAAATAGAAAAATGAAAATCTGATCAGAAGGCTGAGGCGGGCCGCGTAAAGGTTAACATAACCTTACGCGGGCCGCGTCAGGACATCAGATACAGAAAACGTGGACAGCAGCCTATAAACACAGAAAACCGATCTTTAAACGACATTAATGCAATGTGGGCGACCCCTAAACAGTCCTAGACACTAGGAACACATGTTGGAAGGTCTGATAGACTTGTGTGTCAAAGATTGGTGGTGAAATTTGCACTATAAAAGGACCATGATCTTGCAACAAGTCTTCACACCTTCCTTCAAGCTATCTGATCACTTCTGGAGCTCAAACCTACTCTCAACTGATCACATTTCGTGCATAGGACCCTTGTAAGTTGGCTTAACCTTTCTAAATTGATTTTAGCTTAGTTATTTAGCTAAAAGTCAAACCGTCGTAATTACGGTTTGACTTCGAGATTAGTCAGCAATGGCTCAGTCATATCTCGAATTAAAAGTAGTTATAAGTTGGTATTTATGTGGGTAATAAAACCTTAAAAGGGTTTCCCCTGATTCCAACTCTAACCAGGTCAAAAGTCGGGTCGAACTTATATTTAAAAAAAAGTCAACAGGAAGCTTAAAATGCTATTTATGCATAATTAACATTGTACATCATATACAACCTGTTGGATCATTGTTATAACTTGGTAATAAGTGTAAGAACATGTCTAAACATGTTCAACCCGACAATTTCCTGTTTAGACCCGGTTCGGAACCGAAAGTCACATAGTTTGACTTTCACTTTGACTTTCAGTTCTGACCCGTTTAGGCATGTTTTAGAAATGCCTCAGAGCTTTAATTGGACTAGGTTACATGTTAGAATAACCCTCTGTGATTATACACCTTGGTTCATTAGTTATCCAATTAATATGCATGTTTCCGTTAATTGCTCATATGTTGACCGTTATGCCCTTATTACCTTAAAACATGATTTTTGAAAATGTAAAAGTGTAGAAACCTTAATTACTGATATATAGACGTGTATGCAAAGTTTGACATCAGTTTGAGGTGTAGAATAAGAGTTATGCTCATTATCGTAATTACGATGCTTTATGTTAATAAAATGGCGTAATTAGCGTATAGCCTAGTTAAACATACTTTTTGATACCAAATCTTTTACCCACT
Source organism: Helianthus tuberosus (assembly GCA_030545235.1). NCBI lineage: Eukaryota > Viridiplantae > Streptophyta > Magnoliopsida > Asterales > Asteraceae > Helianthus > Helianthus tuberosus. The sequence continues at coordinate 22,982 of JARYGA010046041.1, read as the reverse complement.
GATGTATTATATTATTTTGGGATTTTTAAAGATTTTTAATTAATTTTAGGCTGAGCATAACTCATAGTCGTAGGCTTAATCCGGTAATTGTCGGTTTTGCCCTTACGGGCCATAAAATGAGTTTTACATATCTAAACGACTTCAAACCTTTTGCTACTGATCACATATGATAAATAAATTATTTTAAGCCTTCTGGAAATATAAAAATATCAGATTTAAGTATCAAACCCGGAAATGGCCTTAATCGCCTTTTTAAGCGTTTTTAACGCATATTATGTACTAGAAGTATTTTAAACATACAAGGGTTGATACCTACTGATATTTGAGGAAAATTATAATATTTTAACAATAAGCAAAGGTTGATGAACTCAGACTTCAGTTTTGAGCTTTTCGGCTCATGTGAAATTACCAAAATACCCTTACGGGGCATAATTTGGTTATAATTGATAAATTTCACATATGTACTTTATCCTACTGTTATAACTCATTAATTTGAGTATGTTTACTGATTACATCAGACCTGTAACTCAGTTAAACACTTAAACCCTTTTACAACCTTTAAAATGACCAAACTACCCCTACGTGGCCTAGTTTGTGTTTAAACACGTTTCGGGCATAATGAAAGACATCCTACTGATGTCACAACATATTTGAGGCATAATTAACTTAGAAAACCTGTATATAGCTCTCATGAATGCCCGTCACGCTTATTACGCGTACGGTTCGGTTTATGTAACAAGTTTACATAAATTAGCCGAAACGGGTCAAACCTTAACGGTTTTATCTCAAAATACCGAATGTGAATAATAAACCCATATTAAACAAGTCTCTGAACTTGTCAGGTCTAAATCACATTCTATCCGGTCTTCGCTTAATCGTGCGTACGAACCGTATCTTTGAAACTAGCCGGTCTAAGCTTAAGCTTAATTAAAGACCCACTAGGATTCTAATAGGTTACTATAAAACCTTCGTTCCAGATTAGGAGTACCAGTAAAAGCTACATGCATTTCGCTTATTGTGATTTATACATTGCTCAGGTAAATACTTTTAACTTATTTTCCCTATACGGGCTTGGGTTACGGTATATAGCATACCGCTTGATCGGGCATCAAATTCTCCACCGATTGAGTGGGTAGTTGAATAAATTTGATCGGCTCGTTTAAACAGTCTTGTTACTTAAAGCCTTTGGGGGGTTAATGACCATGTCCCGTATATCCTTGGCATCATCTTACGAGATGGCCACGACCTGAGCACGGGGTGTAGGCGTACACCTGTCAATGTATAACTCTATATTGTGGTGTGTCTATTGATCTTTAACCCGAACAAGATCCGGGCTACTGAACGCACAAGAAACGTGTAATTCGTTCACAAGATTATAATATTAAATAATTCTCCCAAGTTATAAAAATGTTTATGCCATGTGCATCCAAACCAATTTTAAATCATTTTCCAAAATGAGTCAGTTGATTGTATTTACCAGTGTAAACTGACGTATTTTCCCAAAAAGACTGAATGCAGGTACTAAACGAAACTGGCTGGATTGTCTCCTTAGCATCAATAAAAAGTCTCTCAAGCTTAGGATGCCTGAAGTCTGTTGAACTATTGTTTCCATTTTGTTATCGATCCTACTGTGGATAAACATCCGAATATTGTGACATTTGAATTTACAATATTAAATTCGGTTGTATGATATCCTTTAAATTGCTTCCGCTGTGCATATTAAATATTGTGTTGTTTGACTAATACGTTACCAACCATGACGTTACGATACTCCCCACCGGGCCCACCGGTGACGTGGAAATCGGGGTGTGACATCTCTTGTGTGCTATTATCCACTCCATATTCTTCATTGTTCTTCCCTAGCTTGAAGCTAGTGGTAAGGCTCTTTTGATCCTTGTTTACTTCTAATTTTGATGGATGAAAGATGATGAATATTGTTAATCACTAGAACACAAAAGAACATGATCATGAAACTTTAACACAAGCTTAAATACATAAGAATACATGTTGAAAACGTTGATTTGCTTCTTGTTGATTGATTATTAGTGTTAGTAATACTACTAGATTGTGATTAAACACATGATCTAGTAAGTTAAAGTGGTGATCTTGTGAAAGACCAAGATCATCATACTTTATGTCTTCATGAACTTGAATGATGAAAGTGATCTTCATATGTAAAGATGGTTTAAACAAGATACAAATCTTGTAAATAGATGATTACAAAAATAATTTTCCCAAGAAACCAAGTTTATTTATGAGATTTACAAAGTTATGATTTCTAAATAAACTAGTCATATTTTTAGTGTTTAAACAAGACTAGAAACATATTTTAATAAGAAAAATACAAGAGAAATATTTTTAGAAAAATCATCTTACAAGTTGTAAATGACTAAATCTTTTAGTAAAGTGATTTACAAACAAATAACCATGTTTTTAAGGGTAACTAAACCTACTAGATAACATGGTAAGTTACTACAAGTTTTTACAAAACTTCAAGTTCATGATGTAGTGTAAATTACTTGATTTTGACACTCGGTAAGTGTTGAATGAGTTGATGATTGTTGTGATGATTTTAAAAGAAAATAAACACATGTTTTGAAAACATGGGAAACCTCCATTTTTAGGGGAAACTCTGTCAAAATTTGTATAAATTTTGACACTTAGAAAAATATAAGTTTTTGAGAAACTTGTTCCCTAAAAATATTTACCAAGGTTTTCCCTAATTTTTATGTAAACTTCAAGTTAAGAAATGATGATTTCTTCAAGATAAAAATTGATATTAAGTATGTATATTTTTGAAGAAAATATATATATTTATTGATCACTGATGTGTGCAAAATGCAACATATAAATTACATCAATTGTGGCATAAAACTAACCCTTTTTTAGTACTAATGTTGGAAAAAGTGTGCTTTTGTCTTCCTGTTGTATTTTCAGGATTAAATGAGCTCAAATTAACAAAAGAAGCAAAAAGACATCAAAATCTGACATAAATACAAGAAAAGGAACAAGACGTGACATGCCCGACCCCACGACAACATCTTCCCAAGCAAAACAAGAGATCAGAAGACTGAACACGCCCCGTGCTCAGCGAGCATGGGGGCGTGCCCAAGTGTCAGCAGAAAAGACAAAGTTGTAGAAGCTTCTATTGCCCACCACGGGGCCGTGCTCAGCGGACACGGGGCCGTGGTCAACTATAAGATTCACACAATCTAGGAAAATCTTCATAGTACAAAGATTCTTCTGCACACGAGGTCGTGCTCAGCGGACACGGGGGCGTGGTCAACTAATAAGACAAGCTGCATTAATTGAAGAAAGAGAAGGATGTGGACACGGGGCCGTGCCCGAGCTCCTGTTCAGCCTATAAATAGGAGTGCTTGGCTAGAGCTCAAACCATCCCTTGGCACACCACCTCTCTCACACTTCATCCACCGCCCACCACCACCATAACACCATCATCCACCACCATCATCCATTGTCCATCGTAGAGTGTGTGAGTCGTCTCAGGATCCAAGATTGATCGTAAGAGTTCTTGACAATCAAGGCCATGTTTGCCTAAGTCTCTTACATCACTTGGTGAAGACAAAGTGTCTAGTGTAATACTTTTTATTTCTAATCTTTTCGCACTTTTTAATTGGTTTTGTATTAATGACTTTAATAACTAGTTTCTTATGTTGAAGGTGATTCTTCCTTATCGTTTGTCCGTGGTGTCTTGGCATTATTTTACTGTCTATATAAAATAAAAGATTTTCACCATTTATATCTCCACGGTCTATATGGAGATATGTTGGCTACCTGGTCGGGGGTTAAGGGAACGGTTTAGTAAGAGTCTTGCCATTGTTCAGCGTTTAGAGGTCCTGCAATGGACCTGGGTCAAATTTAGTAGGACCTCCTTCAATGCTTCACGGTATTGGATGGCGGGGGTCCAAACTCTTTGACCCCCTCATAAGTTAAACTACTATTAATACTATAACCCGGCTACTTAGGACTGTATCCCTGCTGACTCAGACTACTTAGCCGAGGGTAACGTCACCTTAGGAAGACTACTTAGGAAGGCCATTCTTAGCTACGGCCCAAGCGGTGGTAGATATGAATGATGGAACACTAACATTGAGGGTTGGGGACGAGGAAGTAAAATTTGGAGTTAGAGAAAGAGTAGAAGACGAAGACCTGGTCAGCTACATGAAGGTCATAGACTCATTTGGTTAACGAAACCACATTTTATCCGATCCTCTGATTTAGGTCCGTTTATTAACATAGTTACCTATATTAGGTACCGTTTGATTCCGTGATCTTTCTAGCATTGCTTGGTGGTTATCTAAAGACTATTAAGCAATCTCAAGTGAGTACATAGACCCCTCTTTTACTGTTTTCAAACATTTTGGGGTGAAACACATGTGCCTACTTGTTACTTTCGTGTTTTCCATGTTTTCATATCATATGCTTGTTATGTTCATTAGTACACTTATAGTACATGATTTCATTATGTTTTCGCTATGTATGTCCATTTAGTGCATACTTAGTGCATTGTTTTACATTACATTTCACGCTATGTATGCCCATTTAGTGCATACCTAGTGCATTGTTTTACATTACATTTTATGCTATGTATGTTCATTGTTGCATACTTAGTACATTTGTTTTACATCACATGCTATGTATGTCCATTTGTTGCATACTTAGTACATTTGTTTTACATTATATCACATGCTATGTATGTCCATTTGTTGCATACTTAGTACATTTGTTTTACATCACATGCTTACATTTTGGTATGACATTTGGTTTGTTTAAATGGGACAAAAATACGTTCATTAACATTGGCCATGCCGTTCGTTAGTAGGTAGTGGTACCATAGGAATTGACAACTCCCGTTCCTGACATCCTAGATATGTTTGGATGGAAGGAATGACCAAATTCGATACACGTAACTCAGATAAACCTTTAATTTGTTTAAGGGTTTATCGCCACAGTGTAAAGGCTTGAATGTATGCATTTTCACAATACCGCATAGATGTTTGTATCAGTATAGCATGCATTTCCACAAAACATAACATTGATTTAAACTATGCTTTACTTCAATACCTTGTTTTGTGCATTTTACGTATGGTTTAGTTGATATATTTTCACTTGCCATACATGATATTTTGGATACTCATTACATGATTCACATTTGACACATGAACATTTGACATTGATTATACATTACATGGTTTACATTTTAACATAAACATTTTGACAATTGGTTTAAAGATAAACATTTTACATTGGTGGTTTGTTTGGGTAAGTGATTTAAGTAACGAGGCGTGTGTAATATGATACAAGCATGGTGGATACGCCGCTGGTACTTCCTATATATAAGTGCTTGTATGATATTACATATCATAGCGTTATTTAAATCATTTCAATTTAGACATATAACATTTTACACAAATAACATATTTTTCACAAGACATTGTTTTACAAAATAGTTTATTTTATACAACTCATTTTACTTGGTTATTTTATTAACCATACACCTTTCTTTTATATAATCTGATTTCTTATTGAGTTTTCATATGATTTATAAAAGAAAACACTTAACAAGATTCATGACTAATTTTTATTAAACCTTTCTTTTAAACTCAAGTCATGAATCCTATTTTCACAAACCTATGTATCTCACATGCATTTTTATGCTGACGTACATATTTTCACATGTGTTTCAGGAGCTATTGCATAGGTTTGATCAAGATACATTAGGATGGACTCGGGCCTTAGTGACATAAAAGAAGCAAGATTAGTTAAATAATGTTATGAACTCTTGTTTCCTTTGTTTAAATACAATGTATTCCACCTTTGTTTATAAATAAAACATAACTTTAATTACCATGGTTGTGAAACAATAATTCTGTTACAACACTCCCCGACATTTCCACCACGATTTGATGTTTTACGTGGTCAGGGTGTGACAAATGCTGGACTGTTAATACTAATTAATATAATATATAAAATATAGATAACTTAGCCGAATTCATGATATTAACCAGTTTATGGTTAAGTGTTCGAAAGGACCTTCTGTTCGCATGAACTGGCCCCCTTCGCACGAAAGGACCTTCTGTTCGCACGAACTAGCCTTATGTTCGCACGAAAGGACCTTCTGTCCGCACGAACAGTGTTGTGAACGTTAGGCTACTTTCTATCTCAGTTCTAAATTCCTCGTTTCAGATTCTAATGGGCAAATCGGGACCCATGAAATCACATAAACTTAGTTTCAGAACGGGTGCTTAGACGAGATATAATTGTCTGTATACATACTTTCTATACTTAAATTCCAATCTGAACCCTTCGTCTAACTCCATATAACTCACACACCTCCGTTTACCCGTTGTAGGGTAACATCGGTGTTCCAACTCTCACCATCATCAACTCGCGGATTTAAAATGAAAGCTTTGCAAAACCGTGAGTATACTCGACCCCTTTTTCTTTTTACACTTTTGGGTGCATACGTTCCATGCTATTAAACACTCAAACACACATATTTTATGCTAAATCACAAACAAACATTCCATCATACATGCTTATACGTTATACGTGAACTCAAATATGCTAGACTATTCTTATGCTTTATACTTGTCATTAACTTCGTACAAGCCTCCCTTAACATGTATAGCGCTATAGGAGTAACGCATCGCCCGTTTTCTTGAGGTCATGTTAAGTTAAACAAAATGGTCTATTCATTGCTATGATTAGATTACGCTAGCGGGAATCTTTGGTTTAGCTTGTATAGTTGCATGCTAGTATATTATGTTAGTTTAAGTTAATGTTTATGCATGTGGAATTGTTTTAACCTTTATAGTTATGCTAGTAGATAAACTTGTATAGTCGCCAATACTTTTGTATTGAACTATACTTTGAAACGTGTTGCAGGAATTTGATGATGGTGATGACGATGAGATCTAGTAGGATTGACTAGAAACTCATTTAAGAATTCTAGTATTATTGTTGTATTTGTTTCATGTACTTTGTTGTATTTTGTTTCCATGGTTATACTCGAATATTTAGTAATGAAATGAAATTCGAATGTATTAAATATTGTCGCAAAATAGTGCTATAAAGTCTCTTACAATCTCCTTTTCATCTCACTCTGATGTTTTCGCCACCGGTTGGGGTGTGACAACAGGCGGAGGTACAGTGGAGCGGAATCAGGAGATTGTGAGTGGATGATTGGGGCGGAGAATCCGGTTTGCCGGCGGGTGGGATGACGGCGATTGGCTCAATACACTACATGAAGCATAGCTGCACTATCTTCTATGCTTCACCTATCTTCATCATCTTCCTTGATGTCTATGAGAACACCCATAATAAGAAACAACAGAGAAAAAAAGGAAGTATTTAAATAAGGCACAGGGACCGAAGCAAACAAATTGTTAAACATGTAGGGCCAAAAAGGAAAAAGAATGAGGGACAAAGTATTTAAATAGCACCGGCATTTCTTTTTAAGTTATATAATAATAATATATTCAACCCAATTGCTAAATGTATAATGTTTGCATAACCTCTTTGGTACTTGTTGACACGTGTAAACTTGATAGTGCATATCCATGTGATAAAATAGACTGAAGGGGACGTAATGGGTGAAAAGTAATTAATAGATTGAAGGGGGCGCAGCGCTATGGGCATAATGATTTTTTTTTTGCTTGATAAGTTAATTTAGGGCTGGTAGTTATTTTTTTATAATTCTTGTTTCTATTTTTGATTAATTAAGGCTAGATATTATCATATTAGCTATAAATATAGAACCCCTTTACTTTAAACTTAAATCACAATGGTATCACACTCTTGATATTCTTAATTGTGTAGTGTCCACGTCAGCCAGGAAGTATTGAATGTGGCTACTATGTGATGAAGTTTATGAAGGAGATAGCTTACGAAGGAGTTGAAATACTTGACAATGACAATGTAAGTTTAGGCATATTGTACTTATATGTTCAAACAAATGCTTAAATTTGTAGATTTAGATTTAGTCTTGAAAATAAATATTCAAACAAATGCTTAAATTTATAGATTAAGATTTTGAATTTTGTTTTTTAAGATTTATTTTATTTAATTGTTGTCTCAGGTTGGGGAAAGAGTGGCGGAATACTCGGTTGCGAATATGAATGACATTCGCAAAGATTGGTCGACTTAAGTAGCTACATTTATTTTGAAGTAACAAACCGTATTTTAGGTCGATTAATGTATCGACAAACAATTTTTTTGTTAACTAAATATTTGTAGTACACTCCACCAATGATTATGCAATGGGTTCTTTTTGTATATTTGTGTGTGTTTGTATTATGAAATGGATTTATGGTTTTTGTTATTATATATGTATTTAGTGTAAATTAGTAATTCTTCAAAAAAATTGTTTAAACAATTAAAATATGACACGCATAAATGAAAATCATAAATACGTATCATAAACACGTGTCGTTAAAGTGTGTCAAAAAGGTGTGTCATGAACGTCTGTCATTAAAGTGTGTTACAGTTGTGTGTCATAAAAACATGACATACACGTGCATGTCATGTTAATTTTATGACATGACCATCAACGACACGCTTTGCATGTCATAATTATCCTTTTATGACGTGTAATGCGCGTCAAAAAATGTGTTTTTTTCTAGTAGTGTTTAGACAAAAGGCTTCTAGCAAAACACGTGAGATATTGTAAGTGTATATATTTTGTTATCGGGACCAAAATGCAGCATATGTAACAGAAGTGGTGTCATAAAAACATGACATACAAGTGTATGTCATGTTAATTTTATGACATGACCATCAACAACACGCTTTTGCATGTCATAATTATCCTTTTATGACGTGCAATGCGCGTCAAAAAATGTGTTTTTTTCTAGTAGTGTTTAGACAAAAGGCTTCAAGCAAAACACATGAGATATTGTAAGTGTATATATTTTGTTGTCGGGACCAAAATGCAGCATATGTAACAGAAGTGCCTTTTCATTAAACGTTATAACTTCTTAGAAAACGTTGCAACTTTCCATGTAATGTTGCACCTTTTCCATGAAACGTATTACAGTTACATTACACACATTATGTCACACCCCGACCACGTGGAACATACAAAACGTGGCGGAAACGTCGGGGAGTGTTGTAACAGAATTAATGTTTCACAACCTTGGAAATTAAAGTTTCGTTTTATTCAATATAAGTGTTACAATGTCTAAACAAACATGGAAATACAACATAATTAACTAGTCTGCATCTTTTATTGTCACTAAGGCCCATGTCCGCCTAAGTGTATCTTGATCATCTTATGCAACAGCTCCTGAAAAACACATGTGAAAATATGGTACGTCAGCATAAAAATGCCGGTGAAATACATAGGTTTTGTGAAAATAGGCTTCATGACTTATGTTTGAGAAAATGTTTAGTCATGAACCTTGTTATTTGCTTTGTTTTGTAAATCATTTGAAAATCGATAAGATCAGATGATATGTATAAATAATGTATGGTTAAATGAATAACCATATAAAATGAGTTTGTATAAGATGAGTTGTTTATAAATCAATGTCTTGTGAAAAGTATGTTATTTGTATAAAATGTTCTATGTCTCAAACTGAAATGATTCAAATAACGTTACGACATGTAATACCATACAAACACTTATATATAGGAAGTACCAGCGGCGTATCCACCATGCTTGTATCATATTACACACGCATCGTTACTTAATCACTTAATCAAACCAAACCAAACAATGTAAAATGTTCATGTCAAGATGTAAATCATGTCAAAATGTCTATGTCAAATATCCATGTCAAATGTCTATGTCAAATATGTCATGTATGGCAAGTGAAAGGTCTCAACTAAACCATATGCACAAAAACAAAGTATTGAAGTAAAACTTGGTTTAAATCAAAGTTATGTTTTGTGGGAAATGCATGATCAAATGTCAATCATGTTAAAATGTCTATGCCGAAATGTCTATGTCAAATCAATTGTCAAATGTATTGGGTAATATGTCAAAGTGTTCATATACTGGATGAGCATATGCAACAAAATGTAATGTAAAACAATGTACTAAGTATGCTAAGTTAACATACAAAGCAGAAAAGTCATGTAAATCAATGTACTAATAGTGTACTAATGAACATAACCAGTATATGATGTGAAAACAGGAAAGCACGAAAGTAACAAGTAGGCACATGTGTTCCACCCCAAAACAGTTTGGAAAACAGTAAAAGAGGGGTCTATGTACTCACTTGAGATTGCTCAGAAGTCCTAGGATAACCACCAAGCAATGCTAGAGATCGCGGAATATCAAACGGCACCTAATATAGGTAACTACATTAATAAACCGGACCTAAATCGGAAGACTGGGTAGCATGAGGGTTTGTAAACCAAATGAGTGTAGGAACTCATGTGATATGGTTTAACAAAGCCTACATACTAAATGAAACTTAACCTAAGTCTTATCGACCCATTACGACCCGTTTAGGTAGCTTATGTTACTTTAACGCGTCGTTCGCGTGAAACGCGTTTGGACCGCCTAACTAGCCCTATGACAAGTGTTATATGCCTAATCATGTTACATAATCAGTTATGTGACAAAGGTTTAGGTTACATATGCTTAATTACCAATTATACATGAAAAGGGTATTCTGGTAATTTACCTAAGGCATATAAACTACCTATCATACAACTACTTAAACGATGTGACCATAGGGTATAACCTCGGAAGGTTATTCCCTACCTACTATGGTCACCTAATGTATTTGGTCGGATCCTAATGATCGACCAAATGGGTCGAGTTCGAAGGTATAGGCGATTTATTAGATCGCCTACCCTACGACTCTAGACAACGTGGTAATCAGTGGGCATAGTCCCAAGGGACTATGACCAACGTGATTACACTCACGTTGCGAAGTTCAAACGAACTTCGCATTGACCATTACTGGTCAACGCTGAAAGTCAAACAAAGTTTGACTTTCTGACTCGAAAAGCAGTAAAAATAGGGAAAAGAACGAAAGAATACTAACCCAGGGTCCCCGAATGCTAAACTCAATTCGAAAATCTCAGGTATGAAACAATGTTTCAACTTAGAGTTTCTCAAAGTGAATTTCTAGTGATTATGAACAATGGGGGGTGGGGTATATATAGTTTTCGGGTAACCGTTAGGATCGTTTCTTGGAAAAGGGGAAACGATCAAGGCCGTACACTTGTCGGGATGTTATGGTGCCTCAAAATGTACACACCATAGGGATTTGACATGTGGGAGTGGGATTAGGAGTGCAAAACAGCTGCAACCAGCTGTTTAATACATTTAATCTGGTCTGATAGTGGGAAGCGGCCCGCTTCAGGATCAGCCAAAGACAATGCGGGCCGCATGGCCCTTCTGATCTGCACATATGTTTGAAAAATGACAGTTTCAGTCCCTGCACGTGTTTAAGGCCATTTCCGACACTTCTAAGGCCCGTAAAGCCAACTTTAAGGCCCTAAAATGTTGCCTAAACATTGTGGACATGAAACATGTTCAAAAATATGTCGGATGATGGTTCGTTTGGCCGTACGAACGCGATGTTCGCTTAATTACGACGAAATGCGCACAAGCGCGAAAAACGATCCAAATGACGCAACGAATGGATTTTTCTTAAGGCGAACACTAAAATATAATGTAGTCATGCTTACATAAATTTTTGGATGTCCGGATGTATTCAGAACGTAAGTTATGCGCGAAAATGCAAACTTGTGCACTTTTTGACGCTTTTAGTCCCTGAATGACACAAAAGTTTATTTTAGCACACCGAACCCCTCAAAGCCTATTTCTAAGCTATGTAAAGGATATTTAAGGTGTGTTTAACTTATGGTTATGTTCCGGAATGTTCGTTACAGTTCAAATTGACATACTTTCGCAGTTTGTCAACTTTAGTCCCTGTAAGCGATTAAACTTGTTTTTGCCATACCAAAGCCTTCAAAACTTATTTCTAAGTTATGTAAAGGTTATTTAAGGTATGTTAAGCCTATTTCACTATTCCAGAGTGTTCGTTGGATTAAACTGGTTATATTTACGCATCAGAGCGTGTATAACCTTCCAGAAAGCGATTTAGAGCTTGAAATCGAACAAGAGTTGATATGTGCAAAAGATACACATATTTATACAAGTCCAAATTATGAAATACAATATTTCATTGGCTTGGTATTTGTTTGATGGCCGTGGAGACACAGGTGTTACAGTCTCCCCTACTTTAGGAAATTTTGTCCCGAAATTAATTCGTAGGAGTCTGTTTATGACTTTGTGTCAAATAGTCACCAGAGATATGTAGGACATAATCTGGTTATTTTCCTCAACGGATAATCTTCAGAAGTGAGAATGAATGGATGATTCATTCTTTCTCAACGGATTCTTCGTCAGAAATGGGAATGAAGGAATAATCCACGGATATTCATTTCTTTCAACGGATATTCTTCAGAACGAAAATGAACAAACGGGGTCATTTTCCTCAACGGTTTGTTCTTCAGAATTTGAAATGAAAGAAAAATCAACGGATATTCATTTCCTCAACGGATAATCTTCAGAAACGAAAATGAAATAACGGAGTCATTTTCAACGGTTGTTTCCTCAGAGTTGGAAATGAAAGACTACACAACGGATATTCATTTCCTCAACGGATAAATCTTCAGAAATGAAAATGAACTAACGGGGTCATTTTCAACGGTTATTTCCTCAGAGTTGGAAATGAAAGACTACGCAACGGATATTCATTTCCTCAACGGATAATCTTCAGAAACGAAAATGAACTAACGGAGTCATTTTCAACGGTTATTTCCTCAGAGTTGGAAATGAAAGATAAACAACAGGTATTCATTTCCTCAACGGATATTCTTCAGAATGAAAATGAATGGATAATTCATTTTTCTCAACGGTTATTCTTCAGAATGGAAATGAAAAGATAAACAACGGATATTCATTTCCTCAACGGATATTCTTCAGAATGAAAATGAATGGATAATTCATTTTTCTCAACGGTTATTCTTTAGAATGGAAATGAAAAGATAAACAACGGATATTCATTTCCTCAACGGATATTCTTCAGAATGAAAATGAATGGATAATTCATTTTTCTCAACGGTTATTCTTTAGAATGGAAATGAAAGGATAAACAACAGGTATTCATTTCCTCAACGGATATTCTTCAGAATGAAAATGAATGGATAATTCATTTTTCTCAACGGTTATTCTTCAGAATGGAAATGAAAAGATAAACAACGGATATTCATTTCCTCAACGGATATTCTTCAGAATGAAAATGAATGGATAATTCATTTTTCTCAACGGTTATTCTTTAGAATGGAAATGAAAAGATAAACAACGGATATTCATTTCCTCAACGGATATTCTTCAGAATGAAAATGAATGGATAATTCATTTTTCTCAACGGTTATTCTTTAGAATGGAAATGAAAAGATAAACAACGGATATTCATTTCCTCAACGGATATTCTTCAGAAGTGAAAAATGAATAGCTAGTTCATTTTTCCTCAACGGATGCTTCATCAGAATTGGAAATGAATAGGGTTAACTCTAGATACATGATAGAACTTGCTGTGATTTCCGTGCACTAAATTTCATAATTATGTATGCATCCATAATTACGTAATTCCTTGCACAGTCCGCACAATTTGTTTTATAATGTTGTGGGGAAAGATGTCGAACTAGTGATGAGGGTGACTAGACTACCATAGGGTCCTTTCAGCTATATCATCACATGATATCCCTAACCAGATTTTTGGATCAATCTGTTTAACTAGACCATTAAAGAGGCCTAATTACGAAGTAGTACCTTATAATCCAAGGGACTTTAACTACAGCGTAGAAGTCCATTAAGGATTTTAGGTAGTACCTTTTGGGTATCCTACTATGAATCTCTTGCACAAGGATATGTAAGATTCTACGAGGATTTGGATAACATAATTTGAATCACTTGACACATAAAAGATAACACATAAGCACATAAGCACATAATTGTTTAATTGTTACCATCTTGTTATTGATTGCTATAACTTGGCGCCTCGTACCTCGTTTCTCTTGGAAGAAACGGGTACTTATGATTTTCGTGGAAAACGCAAGAGATCGTACAAGGGAAAAAAATTTGGAAGTAGTCTGTTCTTCAAGGAATATGGTTCCTTGATTGTCGGTATTGTAGAGGATATGTTGTTTATACATACAATCACATAAATACATTGCGATGTAAATAAAAGATTTATTTATAAACAATGATAACAACAACCGTTTCATGGATCGTGACAACAAAAGAAAATAATACATAAGACGTGATTATTTCTAAACGATGTTGTCTTCTAGTTGATCATATGCTCATCCCTGCGCTGGATTTGCATTAGCAAGTCTTGGGCAATTCCTACTAAAATGGCCCATCTCGCCACAGTTGTAGCAAGACCCCAGTGGAAAACGAGCTTGAGCAGGATTGTTGTTAATCTGATTTGGTGCTGCTGCTGTTGGGCAAACCCTCGCTGTATGACCTATAAGTCCACAAACTTGGCATGTGCGGCACCTCACACCAGCATGATGATGTAGGCCACATTGGTTGCACAAGGGTGCAGTTCCGTTGTAGGGTTTCCTAGCAGGGGGTTGAGCTGGTTGGTTGGGGACGGCTTGATCATTGTGAGTAACCACGGCGAAGTTCTGAGAAGCCTTTCGCTTCTTTGACTTCTTAGAGGATCCAGTCTGTTCATCCATGGTCTTTGATTCCTCGATTGGTTTCGATTCCTCGACCAGTTTCTTGTCATCCTTTCGGAAAAGCTTACGTTTCCTGATCTGCGATTCAGTCAAGGTTGCAGATAGCTCAATGGCCTGCCTAACAGTAGTAGGGTTGCTACCAGTCAAAATGTCTTGTATTGAATCAGGGAGGCCATCAATGTACTTTTCGATTGCCTTATCCAAAGGCGTGACCATGTTTGGGCATAACAGACTTAACTCCTCATAACGGTCCGTGTAGGCTCGATGCTCACCGCTATCCTGCTTAAGATCATCAAATTCCCTTTCCAAAGCTCTGATCTCGTGACGAGGACAAAACTCCTTCATCATGAGAGCCCTAAGTTCGGCCCACGTCTGTGCTAGAGCAACTTCTGCACCTCGATCTCTCATAACCCCGTTCCACCACGTAAGGGCCCTCTTCTGGAACACACTCGTAGAAAACTCGACCTTGCGATTGTCAGGACACTGCACGTGGCGGAAAGTATTCTCAATGCTCTCGAACCATTGAAGAAGCCCGGTCGCTCCCTCAGAACCACTAAACTTGAGTGGTTTTGCCGAGTTAAAACTCTTGAAATTGCATGGACCATTGTTGTTGTTGTTGGCTTGATTCCATAGAGCAAAGAGGTTTGGGAATTGAGCAGCCATTTGCTGCGCAATGATTTCTGCCAGCTCGGCAGTCGCTATTTGGTTTTCGCGTCGAGGAGGCATTCTAAAAGAGGAAACATGAAAGGAAACGAGTGAGAGAAATAGACGAAAAGAATGAGATGAACAAATCTGCTGAAAGCAAGGATAGTGGTCATTTGTTTGTTACTACAAAGCAACAAACGACACACAGTGACTAATCAAAGTAGATGAGTCAAAAATAATGTATCATGAAGACATGCTCGCCTATAAGTGAACACTCATCCCAAGAATTCCCAGGTAAGCACAACTGGTCTCGCGTCTGATGAGATGTATACGAAGTGCTTGCCTAGACAGAAAACCCAGAATACAGGCATTCACCCTTCCAGTTTGCACGTGTTCACATTATTTAAAACCCAAAACCTTGACGAGATTTTGAAAACTCAAAGGGTTCAAAACCTTATAATAGAGAGTTCAAAACCTTACAATAGAGGGTTCAAAACCTAGTAATCAATCATCCTAGAACAGATGATTAGTTTTCGAAGCGGTTTTGAAATTTCTGTTCTTGTTGTGGTAGTCGCCTAAGGATAGGTGACGGTATGTTTTATGACTACACGCAAGTAAACTTGCGTTAGGGTCCTAGAAAGGTTATAGACTAGGTCAAAGCATTACTAATAACCTAATTCCCTATAACCATAAGCTCTGATACCATCTTTTCTGTCACACCCCGACCACGTGGAACATACAAAACGTGGCGGAAACGTCGGGGAGTGTTGTAACAGAATTAATGTTTCACAACCTTGGAAATTAAAGTTTCGTTTTATTCAATATAAGTGTTACAATGTCTAAACAAACATGGAAATACAACATAATTAACTAGTCTGCATCTTTTATTGTCACTAAGGCCCATGTCCGCCTAAGTGTATCTTGATCATCTTATGCAACAGCTCCTGAAAAACACATGTGAAAATATGGTACGTCAGCATAAAAATGCCGGTGAGATACATAGGTTTTGTGAAAATAGGCTTCATGACTTATGTTTGAGAAAATGTTTAGTCATGAACCTTGTTATTTGCTTTGTTTTGTAAATCATTTGAAAATCGATAAGATCAGATGATATGTATAAATAATGTATGGTTAAATGAATAACCATATAAAATGAGTTTGTATAAGATGAGTTGTTTATAAATCAATGTCTTGTGAAAAGTATGTTATTTGTATAAAATGTTCTATGTCTCAAACTGAAATGATTCAAATAACGTTACGACATGTAATACCATACAAACACTTATATATAGGAAGTACCAGCGGCGTATCCACCATGCTTGTATCATATTACACACGCATCGTTACTTAATCACTTAATCAAACCAAACCAAACAATGTAAAATGTTCATGTCAAGATGTAAATCATGTCAAAATGTCTATGTCAAATATCCATGTCAAATGTCTATGTCAAATATCCATGTCAAATGTCTATGTCAAATATGTCATGTATGGCAAGTGAAAGGTCTCAACTAAACCATATGCACAAAAACAAAGTATTGAAGTAAAACTTGGTTTAAATCAAAGTTATGTTTTGTGGGAAATGCATGATCAAATGTCAATCATGTTAAAATGTCTATGCCGAAATGTCTATGTCAAATCAATTGTCAAATGTATTGGGTAATATGTCAAAGTGTTCATATACTGGATGAGCATATGCAACAAAATGTAATGTAAAACAATGTACTAAGTATGCTAAGTTAACATACAAAGCAGAAAAGTCATGTAAATCAATGTACTAATAGTGTACTAATGAACATAACCAGTATATGATGTGAAAACAGGAAAGCACGAAAGTAACAAGTAGGCACATGTGTTCCACCCCAAAACAGTTTGGAAAACAGTAAAAGAGGGGTCTATGTACTCACTTGAGATTGCTCAGAAGTCCTAGGATAACCACCAAGCAATGCTAGAGATCGCGGAATATCAAACGGCACCTAATATAGGTAACTACATTAATAAACCGGACCTAAATCGGAAGACTGGGTAGCATGAGGGTTTGTAAACCAAATGAGTGTAGGAACTCATGTGATATGGTTTAACAAAGCCTACATACTAAATGAAACTTAACCTAAGTCTTATCGACCCATTACGACCCGTTTAGGTAGCTTATGTTACTTTAACGCGTCGTTCGCGTGAAACGCGTTTGGACCGCCTAACTAGCCCTATGACAAGTGTTATATGCCTAATCATGTTACATAATCAGTTATGTGACAAAGGTTTAGGTTACATATGCTTAATTACCAATTATACATGAAAAGGGTATTCTGGTAATTTACCTAAGGCATATAAACTACCTATCATACAACTACTTAAACGATGTGACCATAGGGTATAACCTCGGAAGGTTATTCCCTACCTACTATGGTCACCTAATGTATTTGGTCGGATCCTAATGATCGACCAAATGGGTCGAGTTCGAAGGTATAGGCGATTTATTAGATCGCCTACCCTACGACTCTAGACAACGTGGTAATCAGTGGGCATAGTCCCAAGGGACTATGACCAACGTGATTACACTCACGTTGCGAAGTTCAAACGAACTTCGCATTGACCATTACTGGTCAACGCTGAAAGTCAAACAAAGTTTGACTTTCTGACTCGAAAAGCAGTAAAAATAGGGAAAAGAACGAAAGAATACTAACCCAGGGTCCCCGAATGCTAAACTCAATTCGAAAATCTCAGGTATGAAACAATGTTTCAACTTAGAGTTTCTCAAAGTGAATTTCTAGTGATTATGAACAATGGGGGGTGGGGTATATATAGTTTTCGGGTAACCGTTAGGATCGTTTCTTGGAAAAGGGGAAACGATCAAGGCCGTACACTTGTCGGGATGTTATGGTGCCTCAAAATGTACACACCATAGGGATTTGACATGTGGGAGTGGGATTAGGAGTGCAAAACAGCTGCAACCAGCTGTTTAATACATTTAATCTGGTCTGATAGTGGGAAGCGGCCCGCTTCAGGATCAGCCAAAGACAATGCGGGCCGCATGGCCCTTCTGATCTGCACATATGTTTGAAAAATGACAGTTTCAGTCCCTGCACGTGTTTAAGGCCATTTCCGACACTTCTAAGGCCCGTAAAGCCAACTTTAAGGCCCTAAAATGTTGCCTAAACATTGTGGACATGAAACATGTTCAAAAATATGTCGGATGATGGTTCGTTTGGCCGTACGAACGCGATGTTCGCTTAATTACGACGAAATGCGCACAAGCGCGAAAAACGATCCAAATGACGCAACGAATGGATTTTTCTTAAGGCGAACACTAAAATATAATGTAGTCATGCTTACATAAATTTTTGGATGTCCGGATGTATTCAGAACGTAAGTTATGCGCGAAAATGCAAACTTGTGCACTTTTTGACGCTTTTAGTCCCTGAATGACACAAAAGTTTATTTTAGCACACCGAACCCCTCAAAGCCTATTTCTAAGCTATGTAAAGGATATTTAAGGTGTGTTTAACTTATGGTTATGTTCCGGAATGTTCGTTACAGTTCAAATTGACATACTTTCGCAGTTTGTCAACTTTAGTCCCTGTAAGCGATTAAACTTGTTTTTGCCATACCAAAGCCTTCAAAACTTATTTCTAAGTTATGTAAAGGTTATTTAAGGTATGTTAAGCCTATTTCACTATTCCAGAGTGTTCGTTGGATTAAACTGGTTATATTTACGCATCAGAGCGTGTATAACCTTCCAGAAAGCGATTTAGAGCTTGAAATCGAACAAGAGTTGATATGTGCAAAAGATACACATATTTATACAAGTCCAAATTATGAAATACAATATTTCATTGGCTTGGTATTTGTTTGATGGCCGTGGAGACACAGGTGTTACACATTAACCGAAAAATGACATCCTTTTATATTTGGATGAAAAGTGGTTCAATCATATATATTGGTTCATGTTCATGTACATCGATCTCTGAAAATAATAAATAAAGTTCTCTCATCAGTGTAGCATCATCCACTTTTGATTATCAGCGTGGATGGTAGGTTTCTGTTCATCAGCTCAGAAAAAGTAGATTGGCATTCAAGCAAGAGAGAAAGAAGTCCCGAGCGTGCTACAAACCTTTATTCATCAATGTAGATGGTCATTCGATATGTCAACTACGGACAACGAGTCTGCTTTGGTCTACACTAACAATTCGATAAGTTATGGTGAAAATTGCCCAAGATAACTTGCACCTGTATGGTCCGTTTTTTTGTGAAAGTTGATATTTCACTTGAGTGTCTACATGTACATGACATGGTATCACACACCGCTCTTCAATTGCATATGGTCACATTAACATATGGGACACTTAAGTTGCATCAATGAAACATTTACGCCACACAGGCTGATAATTATTGAGTAAATCCCATTGTATATAACCAATCATATCAGTAAAATATCCATCATTTTTTCGCATGAAAAATTCAAAAAGTTCATGTAAATAATTAGTCAATTTTATATCCATTTAATACATAAATCATTAAATTACAAAAAAGTTGCTACAATTTAAAATTTTCCGAAAACATAATTTCAAGCTCAAATCAAATAAGATTATGAAAGCCAAGTTAGCTAGTATTTGTTACTATCTACAACATTGTTGAACGCTAGTATTTGATACCAAAACTCAAGTTAGAGGAGTTTGATCAGGGTCTCTTGATCAGTCAAATTTTCTAATAATAGAGATATTCGTTGCCAATTGTCATAGTTTTCTTGTAATCTGTTCTTAAATTTAAATTGATAGTAGAGTAGTTAAAGTGTGTAAAAAAGGTTTATACAAAAAGTAGTAGTAATAGTAAGAGAAAAATGTCCGGATGGTTTGCTTCATTTTCACCTATAGTCCCTATATTTCTAGGATTACACCCATAGCCTCCAACTTTTGCTCATTCATTCTCGGATAGTCCCTAACATGTAACAGGTTAGTTTTCTCCGTTAAATAGGTGTGAAATTACCTAACTACCATTTGTATTAAAAAAGCTAATAAATAAGGGATTTTCTAATGGCACACCCCATGTCTATCTGCACACTTTTTCAATTCAATATGCATCGTATAGGCCTGTACGATGAGTATTGAAATAAAGTAAAAGACATGGCAGACTGACAGGTGCAGGTTATGTCTGGCGGCGGGCTTTATACGCATCGTATAGGCCTATACGATGCGTATCAAGGCACTGATTTTTTGAAGTTTATTTTTTAATGTGTTGTGTCGAATGCGAACCCGAGAAACGAAAGGGATTTCGAGCAGTTTGTCGATGACATGATAGATAAAGATCTTGACACGATCTTGACATAACTAAGGACAAGCTAGGACTAGACCCATGTGTCGTATGACTATAATAAAACAGAAGCTATCAATGCAGGGATGGGTACATAACCCAACATGTCTTTCTGAATATGAATCTGAAAGTTAACTTTGACTTATAAAACCCACTAGCAAAATAAGTGCTTTTATCATGTTAGGGAGAATGTTCTTGTCACACCCCGACCACGTAGAACATACAAAACGTGGCGGAAACATCGGGGAGTGTTGCAACAGAATTAATTGTTTCAAATCCATGGCAATTGAAGTTTCGTTTTATTGATTAAAAGTGTTACCATGTCTTAACAAACAAAGAAATACAACATAATTAACTAGTCTTGCATCTTTTATTGTCACTAAAGCCCAAGTCTGTCTATGTGTATCTTGATTATCTTATGCAACAGTTCCTGAAAAACACATGTGAAAATAGGTACGTCAGCATAAAAATGCCTGTGAGATACATAGGTTTTGTGAAAATAAGATTCATGACTTATGTTTGAGAAAATGTTTAGTCATGAACCTTGTTATTTGCTTTGTCTTTTAAATCATTTGAAAAACGATAAGATCAGATGATAAGTATAAATAAATGTAAGGTTAAATGAATAACCAAGTAAAATGTGTTTGTATAAGATAAGTTGTTTATAAATCAATGTCTTGTGAAAAGTATGTTATTTGTATGAAATGTTCTATGTCTCAAACTGAAATGATTCAAATAACGTTACGACATGTAATACCATACAAACACTTATATATAGGAAGTACCAGCGGCGTATCCACCATGCTTGTATCATATTACACACGCATCGTTACTTAATCAAACCAAACCAAACAATGTAAAATGTTCATGTCAAGATGTAAATCATGTCAAAATGTCTATGTCAAATATCCATGTCAAATGTCTATGTTTAAACCAATAGTCAAAAGTCCTTGTATAAACCATGTCAAATGTTGATAGTCCAAAAGTAGTCAAGTAATGTATAACCAAAATGATATGTATGGTAAGTAAAATTTAGACTACTTAAACCATAAGTAAAAATGAACAAAACAAAGTATTGAAGTAAAACTTGGTTTAAATCAAAGTTATGTTTTGTAGAATAATGCATGCTTTACTGATACAAACACTTATACAGTATGTTAAACGCAAACATTCAAGCCTTGAGACAGTCGGATAACCCTTTCAGTCAAGGTTATCAAAAGAATTGTATTCGGATTCAGTCATTCCTTACATCCAAACAAACCCGGGATGTCAGGAATGGGATTTGTCAAGTCCTATGGTACCACTACCTACTACCGAGCGGCGTAGCAAATGTTAATGAATGTTATATAGACCCGTTAAACAAACCAAATGTCATACCAAAATGTAAGCATGAGATGAAGATAATGTACCTAGTATGCTAGAGTAAACATACAAGGTAGAGCTGTAAAACAATGTGTCCATATGTTACTGGAACATATGCAACAGAGATGCAATGTAAAATGATGTACTAAGTATGCTAAGTTAACATACAAAGCAGAAAAGTCATGTAAATCAATGTGCTTAGCATGTTATCAGTCAACATACATAGCAGAAAAGTAATGAAATCATGTACTATAATGTACTAACAAACATAGTCGGTATATGATGTGAAAACAGGAAAGCATGAAAGTAACAAGTAGGCACATGTGTTCCACCCCAAAACAGTTTGGAAAAACAGTAAAAGAGGGGTCTATGTACTCACTTGAGATTGCTCAGAAGTCCTAAGATAACCACCAAGCAACGCTAGAGATCGCGGATATCAAACGGCACCTAATATAGGTAACTATGTTAATAACCGGACCTAAATCGGAAGATTGGGTAGCATTAGGGTTTGTAAACCAAATGAGTGTAGGAACTCATATGATATGGTTTAACAAAGCCTACATACTAAATGAAACTTAACCTAACTGCTTACGACCCATTACGACCCGTTTAGGTAGCTTATGCTACTTTAACGCGTCGTTCGCGTGAAACGCGTTCGGACCGCCTAACTAGTCCTATGACAAGTGTTATATGCCTAAACATGTTACATAATCAGTTATGTGACAAAAGTTTAGGTTACATATGCTTAATTACCAATTATACATGAAAAGGGTATTCTGGTAATTTACCTAAGGCATATAAACTATCTATCATACAACTACTTAAACGATGTGACCATAGGTAGGGTTGTAAACGAACCGAACGAACACGAACAAGGCCTTGTTCGTGTTCGTTCGTTAAGGAAATAAATGTGTTCACGAACGGTTCATAAA
>JARYGA010046040.1:0-24010 GCA_030545235.1 Helianthus tuberosus | reverse complement strand
TCTCGCATCTGTTGCTGGATCCACAAGATCTGAGAACAGCAGCTGCTAGCAGATACATATTCAGCTTCACAAGTGGATAAAGCGACAGAGGTCTGCTTCTTGCATTGCCAGGTGACCAATCGTGGTCCGAAAAACTGGCACCCCGCTGTTGTTGATTTAGCATTCACTTTGCAGCATCCGAAATCAGAATCAGAATATCCTTCGAGCATGAAGTCGCCAACTTTTGGATACCACAACCCCAAAGATGGAGTTCCTTTCAGGTAGCGTAGAATCCTTTTCACAATTACCATGTGCGAAGCTCTAGGATTTGACTGAAATCGTGCCGCGAGGCAGGTTGGATACATAATATCCGGTCTTGATGCCGTCAAGTACATTAACGAACCGATCATGGAGCGATACAGTGTTTCGTCTACCTTCTCTCCGGTGAGATCAGGGTGTATCCCATGATTTGTCGCTAATGGGGTGGACATTGGTAACATTCCTGACATCCCGAATTTCTCCAGAACATCATGAACATATTTTGTTTGATGTATGAAAGTTCCCTCGGAAAGTTGATCAACTTGAAGTCCCAAGAAGAACTTCATCTCACCCATTGAAGACATTTCAAACTTCTGCTTCATAACTTGTTCAAAATCTTTGCAGAGTTGTTCATTTGTAGACCCGAAAATTATGTCATCCACGTAAATTTGAACAATTAGAAGATGTCCGTCGACTTCTTTTGTGAAAAGAGTGGCGTCTATCTTTCCTCGAGTGAAGTGGTTGGCTAACAGATGTTGAGACAAGGTCTCATACCAGGCTCTTGGGGCCTGATGTAATCCGTACAACGCTTTGTCAAGGAGATAAACTTTATCTTTATGAATTGGGTCGGTGAAGCCCGGTGGCTGTCCGACATAAACCTCCTCTTTCACCTTGCCATAGAGAAATGCCGACTTCACATCTAACTGAAAAACTTTAAATCCTTTCCATGATGCAAATGCAAGGAAGATTCTGATAGCTTCAAGTCTTGCGACGGGGGCATATACTTCGGTGAAATCTATCCCCTCCTGCTGACTGAAGCCTTGAACAACGAGTCGAGCTTTGTTTCGAATGATAACTCCTCGATCATCCCTCTTGCACTTAAACACCCATTTGGTATTAATCTTCCGGTGTCCATCGGGCAAATCTACTAACTTCCATACGCCAAGCTTTTCAAATTGGCATAACTCCTCCTGCATTGCATTTACCCATGAATCTTCAGTAAGCGCCTCTCTGTACGTCCTTGGTTCTATCTGCGAGATAAAACAGCTTAATGAGAATTCAGTTTGTAAAGGTGCAACTTTTGTGTAAAAACATGTAAGCCCTTGATCAAGCTGTCTTCGAGTGCGGACGCCTGATTGCAGTTCTCCGATTATTAGATCCTCCGGATGATAAGAAAGCGTTCTTGGCATCATCTCGCCTGAAACATCTACTTCGCTCTCCAAATTTGTGACGTTTTGATCAGCAACTTGTTCACTAACTGGAATAGTTTGATTTGAAAAATGGATTATCTCCCCCTTAGAGTCTGAATTATCATGATCGAAGATTGGTCTGTTTTCAGATTCTTGATCATCATTCTCTACCGTCTGATTTTCTTGAGCAACATCATTTTCAACATCGTCATGTTCTCCAGCATTGCTAGGACCTGCTTCGTCATCATTTGAAGCTTGTTGTTTTCGATAAGAGTTAGCTGGAAACCTTTCATCTTTATATTCTCTTAGAATATCCAACTCATCAAAGAATTCTGGTTCTTCCTCCATGTTGAAGCATTCCCACAAAACATCATAATTGAACCGCCATGAGTCGCCTGGATTTTGTGGAGGCATTGTGTGACCTTGGCATTCAACATTTTGAGCTTCAATAATCCGTTTTAGACTTGGAACGAAGACTCGTCTTAAAGGACTGGCATAGCCTACGAATATTCCTTCAATACTCTTCTCTCCAAACTTTCCAAAAGGTTCAAGAACAGTGCAAGGTGACCCGAACGGTTCAAGATACTTCAGATTTGGTTTTCGGTTATTGATCAACTCAAAGCATGTTTTGTTGAATTTCTTGACAGTGAGAACTCTGTTGAGCGTGTAGCATGCGGCGGAAACGGCTTCTGCCCAGAAATTTATTGGTAACTTTGAATCAGCAAGCATTGTTCTGGCCGTTTCAATCAGTGTCCTGTTTTTACGTTCTGCAACTCCATTCTGTTGCGGAGTGTACGGAGCACTGAACTCATGCAAGATACCTTTTTCTTCACAATATTCTTCCATATTGTTGTTCTTGAACTCAGTACCATTATCACTTCTGATTCTTCTAATACGTCTTTGGTACAAATTTTCAATCTTTCTGAACAACCCCTTTAATCTGTCAAACGTTTCTTCTTTTGACTTTAAGAATAACACCCATGAAAATCTGGAATAATCATCAGTAACCACAAGACAGTAAAGTTCTCCGGTGATACTTTTGACATTCACAGGACCAAATAAATCCATATGAAGTCTTTCTAAAGGTCTTGAGACTGAATTGAATTGTTTTGTGGGGTGTGACTTTTTCTTTTGCTTGCCTTTCATGCAACTAATGCACTCCCCTTCCAGATGAAAACCTTTGATATTAACACCAAGAACTAGATCATTGTGCACCAAATGATTCATTTTTCTAAGATGAATGTGCCCCATCTTACGATGCCACAACTTTGATTCTTTTTCCGTTGCTCTCGAAACAAAACAGTGTGCTTGACCTGTTGTTGTAGTTGCTACAGACATATCCAACACATATAAGTCATTTTCTCTTGGTGCTCGCATTATAATCCATTCTTCAGGGATAACAAATCCAGGCTTCAAAATCAAGCATTCTTTGTCTGTGAAGTGAGTAGTATACTTATTGTCACAAATCTGCGAGATACTTAGCAGATTGTTCTCCAACTCAGTGATGTAGTTAACTCTTTCAAACGTAACGATCCCGTTGGATAAAGTTCCTTCACCAATAATTCTACCACCTTCATGACCAGCAAATCCCACATAACCACCATTGATATTTCTGACATCATACAGCAGTGCTGTCTTTCCTGTCATGTGCCGAGAAGCTCCACTATCCATAATCCAACGTGAAATGGATCTTGGAAGCTCCTGCACATGTCAAAAACATTTTAATGAGATTTTGATGCTACCCAAGCCTCTTTTGACTCAGGTAACTTGAAATTAAGGTGAGTTGTTTTGGTGTAAAGTGGCGGAAAGTTTTTATCATTTATTTTAAGGCTTTCAGCTGTTTCAACTTCAACCTCTTTGAATAATAAAAATTCGTCCTTTTAAGGTTGAGCGGTTGGTTGATTTTTCTTTACCACATACTTCTTTTCAGAAGTCGATTTTTGTTTCTCATACAACTTCAAAGGTATATACTTCTTTTTGTTAGAAGATGATGGTTTTTCAGTTTCAGACACCTTTGGTAAATCAACTTTCTTTTCAACAATTTTTGGCTTCCATGTTTGTTGAGGTGATGCAACCCGCTGGTAAAATTTATCATTTTTTGATACCAAATTCTTAACAGGTTCAGTTTTGATCTTGGTTTTCTCATTTTTCAAAACATTTTTCTCAACAATCATTGGACCCTTTTCTTTCACAACATCTCTCTTGATAGAATTCTTCACAGTTTCAGTCTTAGGCTTCAAGTTGGTACACTTTCGTGCAATATGTCCAACTTGATTACATTTAAAGCATGTTCGGGTGTCAACTACCCGTCTTGAGCCTTCAGACTGAGGCTGTGATGCCTTCTTTTCAAAGAACTCTTTGTTTGATTTTAAAAAGATTTCAGATTCCTCTTCAGAAAGTGAACTTGAACTGTTCACAAACACCTTTTTCACAGCAAACTTCTTGTTCTGAACATTCCTTTTCTGATAATTCTTACCACCCTGATATTCTCCCGACCATTTATTTTGATATTTGTTAGAAAAACGTGGAATAACAGGTTTCTTATAGTAAGATTTATCTTTCTCAAAATTCATCTGTCTTTTTGTCTGTTTCAAACCTTCCACTTCAGATAAATCAATTTCAACCAATTTGAAAACATTTTTCAATTTGTTCACATTAACATTCTCCAGAGGAAATTCAAAGTCTGAATACAACTTATCAGATCCAGACATCTTGTACATCACAAGACCTGGTTCTTCATTTAAGTTGTTTTTAGATTTTGATTTCGGAATGTAATTGTTCAGAAAGCATTCTTCATCTTCATTTGAGTCACTATCCAAGACATTTTCAGCCATTCCTTTAATAATTTCAGTTTGAACACTGTCATCGGATGATGATGAAGAAAATGTCACATCAATCGTTTCTGGCAGGTTTATCTCATTTGATTCAACATCATCATTAACCAACCCTGACTGCTTCTTTGAAAAATTGTTTAGAACCGGTGGAGGGACTTGATGAAACCCCACCCCAGTTCCATCACAGTATACATCTTCGCCAGCTTTGGTTTTTCCAATGGGTTTTGGAACAATGTGTTGCAAAACAAAGCTTGCAGAGTTGTAACTGCTCAGTTTTAGATTAATACGTTCATTCTCAATTTTAGCTTCTTCAAACTGAAGCTTCAATTTTGCAATTTCATCAAGTTGTTTATTGATTAACTCTTCTTTTACCCTTAGAACCCCTGATAATTGAAGGTTTTCCTTTGTTGTTTTACCATTTCTTTCATCAGAATCTTTAACCGTTCGCTTTAGCTTCTCATAATTTTCAGAAATTTTACGACTTTCAAGAATCAACTTTTCATTTTCTTTTCTTATTCTTTCAATGTCATTTTTATCATTTTCAATTTTATCTGCTAATTCTTTTAATCTATCATTCGAAGCTTTCAGCATTTTGTCACGGTCTAAGATTTGATTTTCAACACTTTTGACTTTACTAGTCAATTCTTCAATCTTCTTACCACTGAGGTAAGTGATTGTACTACAAATTTTGCACTCTTTCATGCAATTTTTGCAGTCATTTTCAGATTTATCTTTCTTACCTGATTCAACTTTATCATTTGAACTGACCTTGTTTGTTGACTCAGTTCCAGAACTAGACACTACCTCAAGTTCTTTTGCTGCAAGAACCTTTTCAGCCATCTTCCTCAAGTTCCCAGCTGTTAGCTCTTGTGATGTGTCGATGATCCCATCATCAGTATTCTTTGACTTTGGTTTCTGTTCTGGATCTTTGCCTTTTTCATCTTTTTCTACGTGTTTATCTTCACCACCTCCCCACCATTCTCTTTGTCTAGCTTCTTCTTCCTCGGTAACTTGTTGTGTAAGAACATCAATACTGATGGAATTTGGGTCAACTGCAATGTTTCCTTCAGGATCAAGGTAACATTCTCTGTCGGCATCCCACCTTTTTGCAATTTTAGCTTCTTTGTAAGTGTTATAAATTTTGTTCAATCTAGTTTGGGCCCTCATTCTTCGGTTGACGAGTTTTTCTTTATCAGTTCTAATGTCTTTGTAAGGAGTGATTTTCGTCACGAATGCATAACCCACTGCATCTTCCTCAGGCAATATTTCGCTCCAATCATACCCTTCGTCATCATGAATCACGGCAAGAGCTCTAGACTTCTCTTTGTTGTCTTCAACTTGCTTCAATCTAGGTGGCTCAGATTTATTCTGGTGATAGATTGCTCTCTTGTAATAATCATCTCTGAAAGGGTTTTCTGACTCATCAGCATATGCATTTCTGCATTCTCGTTTGAAGTGACCTTTCTGCTTACATTTGAAACACGTCACTTTCGATTTATCAAACCCCAGCTTAGTAGAAACACCACCGATTGTCTTTCTGCTGGTAATTTCCATGAAGCGTTGTGCTCTACGAACAGCACTGGCCATTGCCCAACGAATATCGATCAGCTCCATTTCCTCGGGATCAATCTGGTCATAATCTTCTTTCGTCAGATTGGTATTTCCTATCTTTCCTGCTACTAACCCTTCGTATGACTCCAACACAGATGCTAGAAAGATCATCTGCTGTTTTGCAGACTCCTCATCAAAGTTCTGAGCATTCTTCAAATCTACTGCAATGTTGCATGAAAATACATTCTTTGGAACAGATTGTTGTTGACTTGAAGGATTTGAAGAAGATTCTTGACTTGGAGCGTTTGATGAAAAACCTCCATGAAAACCATTGTTTGAACTAGAACTTTCTTTTCTTGAAGTGTTTGTGTTTTCAGCTGAGAAAGCAGTTCTTGGAGAAACATTCTTGGGAATCATACTCTTAGGATAGTACAACTCCACATTTTGTTGGTAAGATGAATGATTTACTTTGTGAGTTTTCTTTATCTCCAATTCATGACTTTCTAGTCTTTCAATCAGCAAGTCGACAGTGAGTTTTTCAGCTGTGATTGTATTTTTTAACATCAGTGCATAGTATTGCCAATCCATCTCGTCTGGTAGTGAATCGAAAAGTTTGTCAATTAGCTCTTCTGGAGGATATTTAATTCCATACCTTGCCAATTCCAACTTTAAGTGTCCAAATCTTTCAATCATTTTACAAACAGATTCACCTTTTAAGCATCCGAACAAATCAAACTCTTTTCGCAGTAATTTCTTTTTGTTTTTGATTATTTCTTCACTTCCTACGCATTTTTTATTTAACTTCTCCCATAGATCGTTTGCGTTTTTGTATTCAATGAGTGAAATAATGTCGTCTCTTACGGACTGGTGAATCAAAGCAATGCATTTTTGTTCAGCTATAAAGTTTTCTATTTCGTCACCCGCTGATAAATTCTCAGGATCTCGTATATCTGAAGCATAACCGTTCTTTAAGTTCTTCCAGCTTGAATAAGCGAAAGCTTTCAGCCATTCTTCGAATCTTTTTGCCCACCGATTATAATCTTCGATTGCCATTAGCTTTGGTGGTTTGTTGTAGGTACCATATGCACTCTCTACACTTAGGGCATCGGATAAAGTTTTCTTTGGGGTTGGATTATCATTTGAACGATTTGAAGTGTCAGCTTCAGAATTTCCCGCGAAGGCATACATCTCACTGAATGGATTCATGAATTCTTCCATTTTCAAGTTCCTGAAACAATTATCAAACACTTAGACAATTCTAACAAATTTTAAAATTTCAAACAGTTGAACCGGATAGTTATCCGTTCGAACAGGAATACGAATGATAAAACAGCCTATCCGCACGGACGGTGATCCGCTCGGATGGTTGTGCGTACGGGTAGCTTTGTCCTTTTGACTTTTCTGGTTATCCGCACGGGTAGTAATCCGTGCGTGTAACGATGATGATGTCAGCAAACAATTTTGCAGTAACTAACTAAGCCAAACCGTTCAGACAGCTGTCCGCACGGGTAGGTGACGTCATCAAATACGAACAACTAAACATGATTTTTGATGAATTTGATCTGGTTTTAGGTTGAATCTGATTATGATACTAAGTAGGATTATACTTTGAATGATTACGAGTTGATTGATATCGATTTTAACAAATTTTAACCGTAAATTCTTGCTCAATTTTATGTTTTTCTGATTTTATGGTGACAAATGAAGAACAAATGTAAAATCTGAGTAGATGTATATGAAATCTGTCAAATTTCCGGTGAAATTTGAATCAATTCAGCAACAGAAGTCAAAATTTCCGGTGAAATTCGACTTTGATCGGCGAATAGAACTTGAATTCCGGTGAATTCAGTGTCGTTGATCTCGATTCAGCTCCCTGGATGCTCTGATACCACTTGTTGGTCCCGTAGATACAGGATCTGATCGTAGGAACAAGATGAATCGATTTCGTCTTAGTGTGCGGAATCCACTAAGTCGAATCACAGATTTGTACAACAGAGAATTCAACTTTTAACTGCTTGTCTTTGTTCGTTCTATTAATCGTTATGAAAGTCACAAAGTTCCATTGAACATACAAGCTATCCGTGCGTCTCGAAAAGTTCTAACAAAATAGCACCTGACCTTCTATTTATAGACAGACTCAGAAAGACTATAAGTGTTGTACGCGCGGGTGGGCTACCCGTGCGTATGGGCTACCCGTACGTATGAGCTACCCGTGCGTATGGCCATCCGCACGTATGCCTTATCCGTGAGGATATGTCATCCGTGCGTATTGCCATACGTGCGTATTGCTATCCGCACGAGTTAATCTTGTACCCAAACAACACTTTTTCATACAAAACCTATTTCTGAGTTGTCCTGCTAACTACAAACATACATACAAACAATATACATAAACACAGAATACAAAATATGACTACATGCTGACGGAAGCTACAGACGTAATGTACTAACAGAACGCTTTGCGTTGTGAAATCTCGTTTCGTATGACCGTCGGTTACATTGTGTTTTTTTTCCGATTAATGAGTGTTTCGAATTTCAGTTGGTTATTCACGGAAAGTAATATTAGGCCTGAATATTTTGGTGAACGGAATGTTGATCATGTATATGGGTGTGGTGGATATGCTGCGGTACTTCCTATATATAAACACCCGGCTACATTATCAAGGTACCGTTACTCAGGGCAGACAGGCTTCATGTTGCGATCTGTTCGGTTATGTTTTGGGCAATGCAGTGTTGAGACTTCGACCCTGGTTGATGCGAAAGATGAGGCCACAGTTGTTGTAACCACGATATCTATACACGTTTGCGGTACGATGCACGTACGTCACTTTGGTGACCAGTTTTGATAACGCATTTAGGCACTAGCCCTTATGGGTTAAGTTTGTGTGCAAAATTTGATAGATGTTATTATATATGTGATGATGATTTTGGATATACGTGTTGAGAACTTATGTGTGCGATGAAATTATGTGATGTGCGATGGAAGTGTGTGGTATGTGATAACTGAAAATGTGATAAATGATGAGTAACTATGTGACATTAATACATACATATCTATTGTTTATAATAGAATGGCCCTGAAACGTGCACCTCAAATGACAGAGGCAGAAATTACCCAACTGATAGCACAACAACTTCAAGCCGTTATCCCCACTATCGTGGCGCAGGTTAACGCCGGCGTCAATGCGAACCCGCAACCGAACCCGCGACCAGGACCGGGAGATCCTAACAATAATCAAAACAATATTAGGCCAGGTTACACGTTTAAACACTTTATGGAGTGCAAACCAATGGAGTTTAATGGAACTGAAGGACCGAATGGGTTTGTGAAATGGATCGAGAAGTCGGAATCGGTCCTTAACATAAGTAATTGTCCGGGTAGCTGTGCGGTAAAGTATACAACTTGCACTTTTACCGACCACGCTTTGAACTGGTGGAATGCTATTGTGCAATCTCGCGGGCAGGATGCGATTAATGCTATGACTTAGGATGATCTTAAGATACTAATGAGAGAAAGATTCTGCCCAATCCACGAAATTTAGAAACTCGAGCATGAGTTTTGGAACCTGCAGATGTAAGGTGCGAATCATGCAGGTTACACAAATCGCTTCAATGAACTGGCACGCATCTTGCCAGATATGGTTCGACCGGAGTCCAAGAGGATCGAGAGGTATATCTGGGGACTGGCCCCAGAAGTAAGGAGTATCATTAATTCGGTGGAGCACCTGACCATGCACGGAGTGGTAGCTAGGTCAGGCACGGTTACGTACAACATGGTTAGACGCAAGATTTTGACAATGTCGGGAGAGCCGGCAGGAAATAAGCGAGAGGCGCCGGAAAGTAGTTGAGCGGGGGCAGCCATACCAAAGAAGGGGAGAGCCACTAGTCAAAGCTACGCCATGACTACACCAACGGGAAACTCTGGTGGCTATAAAGGAACAGCCCCAAAATGCAACAAGTGCACTTTGCACCACTATGGTGCATGTCGAGCAGGGATCTGCTCGATGTGCCATAAAAGTGGACATTATACCCGAAACTGTAAGACACCATTGGAACCCAACCATTTCCAAACCCCAATGCCTCAGCCTCTTCAGCAACGACCCCAACCACCAACGCAACAGATTACCTACCCCCGTACTTGCTACGGATGTGGCAGTACGAAGCACTTCCGAAGAAGTTGCCCAAAGTTTGCTCAACAGCCAGCAGGAAGGGATACGCAGGGCCAAGCTTCTACCTCAAATGCAGCTCGAGGTCGTGCCTTTATACTTGGGTCTGGTGACGCACGACAGGATCCAAATGTGGTGACAAGTACCTTTCTCATTTCCGATCAGTATGCGTCAGTATTGTTTGATACGGGCACAGATAGGAGCTACGTTTCCATTAATTTCTTACCCCTATTAAATATGTCGGCTATTGAATTAACAAGTCCCTATTCCATAGAACTTGCTAACAGTAAACCTATAACTTGTCACCAAATCATTCGTGATTGTCCTTTAATTCTTAACGACCACCAATTCCTTATTGACCTACTACCAGTAGAGCTCGGAAGTTTTGATATAGTAGTGGGAATGGACTGGTTGTCCAAGTACAAGGCGGAGATTATATGTGAGCAAAAGATTGTTAGGATCCATTTTCCTAATGATGAAGTTATTATGGTACAGGGAGAGAAGTCTGGTACCATATTAAACCTTGTATCCCACCTTAAAGTGTTGAAATGTATACGTCAAGGATGTGATGTGTTCTTAGCAAGTGTAATGACGACCGAACCAGAAGAACAACGTATTAAGGATATTGCAATAGTGTGTGATTACCCAGACGTGTTTCCTGATGAATTGCCCGGATTGCCACCCAATCGGCAAGTCGAGTTCCGTATCGACTTAATACCGGGAGCAGCTCCAATTGCAAAAGCACCTTACCGTTTAGCACCTTCACAGATGCAAGAACTATCATCTCAGTTACAAGAACTGCTAGACCGAGGTTTTATCCGTCCCAGTTATTCACCTTGGGGGGCACCAGTGTTATTTGTGAAGAAAAAGGATGGGAGCTTTCGGATGTGTATTGACTACCGGGAGCTGAACAAAGTTACCATAAAGAATCGATATCCTCTTCCGCGAATCGATGATTTATTTGATCAGTTGCAAGGAGCCTGTTACTTTTCCAAAATCGATCTTAGATCCGGTTATCATCAATTGAAAGTTCAAGAGGAAGATATCCCTAAAACAGCCTTTCGAACTCGGTACGGTCACTATGAGTTCCTGGTTATGCCCTTCGGGTTAACCAACGCACCCGCGGTATTTATGGACCTCATGAACCGAGTTTGTAAACCATATCTAGATAAATTCATCATAGTCTTTATTGACGATATTTTGATCTATTCGAAGAGTAAAAAAGGAACACGAGCACCATCTACGAGCCATACTAGAGATATTGAGGAAAGAGAAGTTGTACACCAAGCTTTCAAAGTGTGACTTCTGGTTACAAGCGGTGCAATTTTTAGGACATGTGGTAGATCAACAAGGGATTCATGTTGACCCTAGTAAGATCGAAGCTATTAGGAATTGGCAAGCGCCTAAGTCTCCGAAAGAGATACGCCAATTCTTGGGATTGGCTGGATATTACCGTCGCTTTATTGAAAACTTCTCCTGCATTGCTCAATCCTTAACTACCTTGACACAGAAAGATCGAAAGTAAGAATGGGGCGAAGAACAAGAAACAACTTTTCAGCTGTTAAAACAAAAGTTATGTGAGGCGCCAATTTTGACTTTGCCAGAGGGCAATGATGACTTTGTAGTGTATTGCGACGCATCTCGACGTTGTCTAGGATGCGTATTGATGCAGAGAAACAAGGTTATTGCATATGCTTCCAGACAATTAAAAGTGCATGAAAAGAACCATACAACGCATGATTTAGAGCTGGGCGCAGTGATTTTTGCACTTAAGATCTGGAGGCATTACTTGTACGGTACGAAATGTACAATTTATACAGATCACAAGAGCCTCCAACATATCTTCGACCAAAAGGAACTGAATATAAGACAGTGCAGATGGGTGGAATTATTGAATGATTACGACTGTGAGATCAAGTACCACCCGGGAAAAGCGAACGTAGTAGCAGACGCTCTTAGTAGAAAGGATCGAATTAAACCTCTCCACGTACGAGCTTTGGGAATGATTGTACAAACAAGCCTTACCAAACGAATTTGGAATGCACAGAAGCATGCCTTGGAAGAAAGCCGGTTACCAGGTGAAGGCTTGTACAAAAATGAGATCAAATTTGTGAAGAAAACAGATGAAGTGTGGTACTTTAAAGATCGAGTGTGGATCCCTGCGGATCCGGAGCTGAGACAATTAATCATGGACGAGGCCCACAAATCAAAGTATTCAATTCAGCCGGGTACAGATAAAATGTATCACGACCTTAAAGAATTTTATTGGTGGCCATGTATGAAAAAGGACGTCGCAGAGTACGTGAGCAAATGCTTGACTTGTGCCCGGGTAAAGGCAGAATACCAGAAACCCTTAGGAATTTTACAGCAACCCGAAATACCTCAATGGAAATGGGAGCAAATCACAATGGATTTCGTGACCCACCTTTCAAAAACACCCCGAGGTCATGATGCGATTTGGGTAGTAGTAGATAGACTAACCAAATCGGCGCACTTTATTCCGATTCGTACTACCTACAACACCGTGAAATTGGCCGAGATCTACACGAATGAAATTGTGGCTAGACACGGGGTACCGGTTGCAATCATTTCAGACCGTGATAGTCATTATTGGCAACAGTTACAAGAATCTTTGGGGTCTAGACTAGACCTGAGCACGGCTTACCATCCCCAAACCGACAGCCAATCAGAACGAACTATCCAGACCTTAGAGGATGTGCTTCGTGCTTGCACCCTAGACTTTGGAGGAAGTTGGGATAAGCACCTTCCCCTCATTGAATTCTCTTACAATAACAGCTATCATAGTAGCATTCAAGCTGCACCGTACGAAGCATTATATGGCCGGTAGTGCAAATCGCCACTTTGTTGGGCTGAAGTGGGCGATACTCAACTCACGGGGTCTGAAATAATTCAAGAGATGACAGACAAGGTGCATAATATCCAAAGTAGACTGAAAGCGGCCCAAGATCGGCAGAAAAGTTACGCCGATGTTCGCAGGAAACCGTTGTCGTTTGAAGTAGGTGACAAAGTACTGTTAAAAGTGTCACCGTGGAAAGGAGTGATCAGGTTTGGCAAGACAGGAAAGTTGGCTCTAAGATACATTGGGTCGTATGAAGTTATTGCTAAGGTTGGATCTGTAGCGTACCAACTCAAATTACCAGATGAACTGAGCACAATTCACGATGTCTTCCACGTATCCAACTTAAAGAAATGTCTCACGGATGAAGCAGCTATTATACCATTAGAAGATGTGCACATTGATGACAAACTCCACTTTATGGAGGGACCGGTAGAAATAGTAGACGGGAAGATCAAACAACTACGTTATAACAAAATCTCGCTACTAAAAGTCCGGTGGAACTCGAAGCAAGGACCTGAGTATACCTGGGAACAGAAGGATAAGTTCCGTAGAAAATACCCATATCTCTTCCCTAACTAGACAAATTGAATTTCGGGGACGAAATTTCTAAACCAATGGAGACTGTGACACCCACGACGAAACCAGGTACACCCTAAACGGTCCAAAACTATAAAGCACACATAACACTTTAATTTCGTGAAAACCTTAAAAACATGTGTGACTTATATGCTTGATTAACTGCTATCTGCTATGTCTCGGAGGAATCCGAGAACACGTTATGAATGACATGACACTAATAAGGACCCATGATGTGAAATTGGTATCCTTAGACTTTAAACACGTGCTAAACCGGAGCTTTCCGTTTAACAGCGCTTTAAACCTTTGACATTGATAATTAGGTTATCGGTAGCATCATTTAAGATTTCGAGTTCCAGGAACAACTTAGTTTTGTGCCTTAGACTGTGACATCAGGTTTGAAACCAATCAGAGATCGGGCACGCAAAACGGAGCAGCTTCCCGGTTAGGGAAACACTTTCGTTTCAGGAATAACATAAGGCAATCAAACGTGCAACGAACGATCGATCAAGCTTAAAAACACTTAAACCACTCTAATACGAGTCTTTTATGATTAAAACGTAACTGGGTTCGGATTTCAAGACGGTTATGCATGATTTTTAAAACCGAGTCTTTTGACACTAATTACGCGCAAAACGGAGTCCGTCACGCAAATTGAGAACGCGTCTGGGACCCGTAAACGAACCTAAACACTCAACGGAAGATAAACATCATCTTTAGGCGCTCAAAACGAAGCACGAGGTGGCCCAAGGGGGCCCACCCAAACCTCCACCACCCCCCTATATATATATATTTTTCTTTTAAATTTCACACATAAATCCTCCCAAAATCTGCTTATTTCTCATAAATCCCAGCTGATCTAACAAGAACAAGCCTCAAATTAAAGGTATCAACCTTAATTTTTATGGTTTTAAGCTTGGTTTCGTGATTAAACAAGGTTTAGGACATGAAAACCCTTTTTAATCCATGATTTTTGGAAGTTTAAACATGTTTATGGGCTGAATATGAACACCATATGAATACGCTGGTGTTATATGGCAGCCATGGTTATAAATCTTTGGGTTTTGATACCCTAATCAACACCTATTCGACAGAAATCGCTTAACTAGTCGATTAACCGAAAAACAATGAAATAAAGCTTGATTGATCTAAGTTCTAGCATATTTGGATTGTACTTGATGTGTAGTTACTAAATATAGCCCACACATACTTCTGGACTCACAAGGAACGCTCGGAATCGAAGGAATCGCTAGGTATATGACCCGAAACTTGAATCTAGACTAGGCAGAATATTGTTTGGACTATAACTTGGTCCGTGTTACTTGGATTGAGCTGAAAGTTATGGTGATGAAGGGAGTGTCAGGAAGATCCACGTAAACTTTTAGAATTTTTGGAATTTTCTACAATTTTTGGTGAAATTTTGACTGTTTTACCAAAAGAATTCTGGAAAAAAAAAACCTAACGGATTCAATAAATCACCAAATTTTACAGAGACACTAAGGAACATATGAGGAATGTTTTGGAAAAATTCGGAGTCCATTGGTTGAGTTTTGATTTGGGCTAAAATCCGCGTTTTTGCGAATTTTCGGTAGCCGGAAACGCACCGAAACAAAATAGGAAAAATCTTAAAATTTTTGGAGATGTTTCTGGATACATAAGGGATGTCCATGGATCACTGATGGTAATTAATGTTAATTATGTGGTTAAGTATGGTTTTATAAATAATTTATTTAGACAAGTAAAATGCCAAAATAAATTTCCAGAAATTTTTCCCATATTCTAAAGATTTTTACTGAGTTATTTAAAAGTTTTCAGAATTTTATTCAAATTATGGATAAAATGGGAATTTTTGGGATTAAAAATAGGTTATTTTAAATCAATTTCGGCAGTTTACCGTGTAACGAACCTGCCGGAACTGGGAATTGACCCAACTCGACAAATACTATAATTGGAACACGAGGAATATTCTGGGAGATTCCAGGGCAGATTGGACACTCGGGGTGTGTCCAATACCATTTCGGGAAATCCCCGCCGGTGGAAACGGAAACTCAAAATTGGGCAACCTGGACTCCCCAAACACCCAAACTCCCTTAATGAGATGTTAATAATTCCTAAATAACAACGTGTTGGCACTATTGGTATTTCCGTATCATTATCCGAACACGTTAAACTACTGACATTGGCTGGCACGCGAACCGCTGCCCGAAAGCCAAACTGAAAACTAATACTACCCTGACCTCCATCACCATACCCGTGTCCTATAGACTCAATCCGGGGTGAAAACTCCTGACCAAATCCAAGTTATAACCATTACCGACTTAGATACTGATTTGAGTCCTTACTTGCATGTGTGCTATTAAAGCTGATTTCGTTGATTAAACACTCTTTAGCCGAGACTACTATTTGCACTGTGAGTTCCCTTCCCCCACTTTTAAATTGTTTTCCTGTTTTCTGGGGTGAATTGCATGTTACCAACTGTGTTAATTGCTCAAATTGAATGATGTGAATTATCTAACACACGATATTAGCCCCGATACAAGTGATTAACGTAAGCCGTGGGCAGTGGATAGTACTATTGGTCTGACAAACCCAGTTGCCGCCGAACAGGTGCGGCCGGCAGCCTGGCAACTGCACGCGTCCCAACCAGGTTATGTTGTTAGACATAACTACCCGAGGGCATTGAACTTCATGAGATGCAGGTGGTGCGAGTATGTGTCTGTGTGACACGGTACGATTAAAACAGTCTAGGTTTCACTTGTGACACTCGTGTAATTCCATCTATGAACCGTAATATGTGCAATTAAACATGTTGATACATTTTGAAACGAAACAACCAAACCAGTGGAACTCACCAGCAGCGTTTAGCTGACCCTTTTTTTAAAACTAACATGCATTTCAGGTAACTTGAGACTGATGTGATCCGTGTATGTTGTTCAAGACGTGTTTATTGGCAAATATTGAGATAGACGCATGCGACTTAGAAGACTTATGTGGTTCATGGGAACACACAGTTGTAACATACATGTAGTATGTAATCAACATTTTGTAATTAATAAAATGTAGTGTCTTTATAAACAATGTGCTTGTACCAGAGGTGTCTGTTGCATCCCACGTTTTTTTTCTTCCGCTGCAAATCGGGGTGTGACAACGGATGAGAGCTTCGAGATTAAATTTGGCTTGGATATTATGAACACTAAGCAAATAGCTTCGTTAACTGAGAGCATCGGCAACGACGTTTGCTTTGCCTGGATGGTAACGGATCTTACAATCGTAATCGTTGAGGAGTTCTACCCACCGGCGTTGACGCATATTCAATTCCGTTTGGTCAAAGATGTGTTGTAGGCTCCTATGGTCGGTGAAGACCGTACACTTAGTACCGTAAAGGTAGTGTCGCCAAATCTTTAACGCAAAAACAACTGCGCCAAGCTCGAGGTCGTGTGTGGTGTAGTTCTTCTCGTGGATCTTGAGTTGTCGAGAGGCGTACGCGATAACCTTGTCCCGTTGCATGAGAACACAACCATGACCAAGGTTTGAGGCATCGCAATAGACTACGAAATCGTCATTTCTGTCGGGAAGTGAGAGCACGAGAGCATTGTAAAGCATAGCTTTGAGAGCTTGAAAGGCTTCCTCCTGTTTAGTTCCCCAAACAAAAGGTTTGTCCTTATGCGTAAGCGAGGTAAGCGGTACAGTGATTTTAGGGAAACCTTCGATAGATCGGCGATAATAGCCTGCTAGTCCGAGAAAAGAACGGACTTCAGACGGGTTCTTGGGGGTAACCCAACTCTTAACGGCCTCGATCTTCACGGGATCGACATGAATTCCTTGACTATTGACATTGTGACCCAGGAATTGGACCTCCTCCAGCCAAAATTCACACTTGGAGAACTTGGCATAGAGATGGTTTCCCTGGAGTAACTCAAGAACCAAACGTAGATGCTGCGAGTGTTTGGATTTTGACTTGGAATAGATCAGGATATCATCGATGAACACGATGACGAAGCGGTCAAGGAAGGGTTTGCACACGCGATTCATTAGATCCATGAAAACCGCAGGAGCGTGGGTCAAACCAAAAGGCATAACAACAAACTCGTAATGACCGTATCGGGTTCGAAAAGTGGTTTTAGGCATATCCTCCTCTTAGATGCGTAATTGGTGATAGCCTGAGCGTAGATCGATCTTAGAAAAACACGTAGCACCTTGTAACTGATCAAACAAATCATCGATTCGAGGCAGGGGATAGCAATTCTTGATAGTCAGCTTATTCAACTCCCTATAGTCGATGCACATCCGGAACGAACCATCCTTCTTTTTAACGAAAGGACAGGCGCTCCCCATGGAGAGGTGCTAGGGCGAATGAAGCCTTTATCAAGTAGTTCCTGGAGCTGACTCGAGAGTTCGCGCATTTCAGAAGGAGCGAGTCGATAAGGGGCTTTAGCAACAGGGTTTACTCCAGGAATGAGGTCAATTCGGAAATCAATATCACGAGTGGGAGGTAAACCAGGTAATTCATCAGGAAATACGTTAGGGAATTCGCAAACAACGGGAACGTCTTTCACTTCTGGGTTTCCATTCTTTTCCTTCTCCGCTACTACAATGTTACCCAAGAAAGCTCTGTATTCCTTGCGGAGATACTTGCTAGCTTGGACACACGTCATCAGTTTAAGACCTTTCGAAGGAGTTTCGCCATACACACAAAGTTGATCACCATTAGCGAGCGAGAAGCGAATCATCTTATCGAAGTAAACAACTTCAGCACGATTCCCGCGAAGAAAATCCATGCCTACTATGATGTCAAAACTACCGAGCTGCATCGGAATAAGGTCGATAAGGAAGACATGATTGTTGAGTTCAAGCGTACAATCACGTAGAACAGAATTGACAGCGACGGTTCTTCCGGTGGCAATTTCAACATCGAACGTCGATGGTAGATGGGCTCGCTTACGATTAAGGAGCGTTTCGAATTCAAATGATATAAAACAATTATCTACTCCAGTATTAAACAAACACGAAGCATATATACCATTCACAAGGAACGTACCATTAACCACATTGTTGTCTGCTTGAGCCTGACGGACGTTGATGTTGAAAGCACGTCCGCGGGCTACTGGCTGCTGCTGCTGCTGTTGTTGTTGTGGCTGCTACTGGGGCTCTTGTTTCACTACTCTGTTGGAGCACATGTTTGCGAAGTGGTTGGGATCACCACACGCAAAGCAAGCTCTAGCATGGATCGCGGGTGCAGTAGCCGCTTGTTGGCCTTAGGGAGCAGGAAGTAGAGCTTGTTGAGCAGGAGCTTGACCTTGAGCTAGAGCTTGACATGGACCTGTACGGTAGTTTGCGGTGAAGTGGTCATACATATTGCAATGAACACAGAACCGGCATGTGATACCCACCGGGTGATGATAAGTACAAGTAGGGCAAAGCGGGGTGTGGTCCAGTGTATGCACGCTTGGCAGGCGGTGCATTGACCACGGGCGCCGCTACTTGGCGGTGTTGAGGTTGCGGTTGGGCAGGTACTGTTTGGAGCGGGGCAGCAGTAACTGCATAGTTCTTGTTGTTGGAGCTGCTGTTGTTCATCCTTTTGCGATGTGAGAGCTTTGAAGATTGCGGTGTGGCGGTGGTTTCAGCGGTGGTAGCAGCGGTGACTTGATGCGGATTCTTGGGAGCTTTGTCGAAATAACCAGCCCTGACTCGCTTATCGTTAATCTCAGCGGCGAGCAAGTAGGTTTCCTCGATCGTTTTTGTCTTTGCAGCCTAAACAAAATCTGCGACGCAATCCGGAAGAGCACGGATATACTTCTTGATTGTAATATCAGGGGTAGTAACCTGACCAGGGCGGATAATACTCAACTGCTTGAAGCGAGCAGTTAGACCAGCGTTATCTCCGCCATCCTGCTTAATGTGCCAGAATTCATCCTCGAGCTTTTGGAGTTCATGGGGAGGACATAACTCTTGCATCATAATGTTCTTCAACTCGTCCCATGACAATCCGAAAGCTGCATCGTTTCCTCGTTTGTTCCTCTCGGCCGTCCACCAATCAAGAGCGCGGGATTGGAAGACGCCGATAGCATTGATAGTTCGTAGGTTTTCTGGGCCGCCACTCTGGCGCAGGGTGACTTCGATAGCATCAAACCATTGAAACATGGCAGTAGGACCATCTTCGCCGGTAAATTCCTTTGGTCCGCAGGCTTTGAACTGCTTGAAGCTAAAAGCGGCCTTAGGAGTATCGGTCCTGGACTCCTCCGAGGACTTGCTAGCATTCTCGTTTAGCTCACTGATGATTTGTGGGATGACTTTCGCCATTTGCTTAGAGACGAGAGCGGCGATTCTTTTGTCA
The DNA here is from genome assembly GCA_030545235.1 of Helianthus tuberosus. NCBI lineage: Eukaryota > Viridiplantae > Streptophyta > Magnoliopsida > Asterales > Asteraceae > Helianthus > Helianthus tuberosus. The sequence continues at coordinate 4,262 of JARYGA010046040.1, read as the reverse complement.
TCATGGTTTTGGCGAGCAGCGCGAGAGTGGAATGATCCAAACGACGACATTGTCTGCAACAGACATCGCCATAAGACTCAAACACAATTTCGAATAACCATAGTATAGACTAGCGATCTACCATAAAGCTCAGGAACACATCAATTCACAGAATCACGTAGGCAGACAAACACGGAATCACATAAGCACATAAACACATAGACTATCCTAAACACACATTTTGCACGTATTCACCTATCCTTCACAGCAGCATATAGTGTATAGTGGTTAAGTATAACGATTGCGATTAGCGAGCAGCGATTGCGAATAAGGACCAACGATTTGTTAGCGTGTTGAGATAGATGTGCAGTGTGAGTCATGCGTGTTGACCCAAGCGAATAGCGAAAACTGAGAAAATAACCAAAAATCGAAACACGTAAACACATAAAATCACATAAAATCCACATAAAATCGATAAATCACAGAGTTAGCGGCTGTAGATTTCAGAATCGAAACACATAAAATTGAAGAGAGATTGTCCTGGCTAGATAGACGTCGACTACCCAAAGTGATTCGACTATTCACAAGGACCTTAAGTGCACGCTTTGGCCTTCGGGACTGTGCTCTCGCTTCAATTTGAGCGATCGGCACGCATCCTTCCAGTTATAGCGCGACTTCAAGTCATTGGAGTCCGTCGAGACCTTGGTGAGAGTTTTTCAAAACTAATAGTATAGAGCGGAACGAGTCATCAAGGTTTGGGTTTCACCCCTGTCTTAACGACTACATCCCTGTTTTGTATGGTAAAATCATGAGATAGATAAGGAGATTCGCGTCAAAGTATGGATTTCACTCCTAATTCAACGCAAATTCTCTTGTTTAAAGTAAAAATAGCGGATCAAACGAGTAATCTGGTCGAGAGTTTGCGGTTTTCACACCTAATCTTAACCAGATCATTCGTTTGTGTGTTATAATCAACCTTAGGAAAAGCTGATCTTGCGTGGAACTATAGCATGCGATGTTCGCGCACGAGTGTAGTGCCCGGCGAGTTCGAGCGAGAGATAGCGAGTAAGCTCATACAAAACCCATACCGGGTATGCACAAATCGGCCTGTTGGTACTTAGACTATAGACTAGTTCGTTTCTAAGACATTGACCAGGACTAGGTCGAGTCTTGCCTAGTTCCCTATAGTTATGGCTCTGATACCAATCTGTCACACCCCAATCGATGACGGAAACATCAGGGCACGACACTGAGCAAAACAGATTGTCAAGAGAAATTCCATAATAACTAAATTACCGGATAGTTAATATTATGTCCCATACCATAACCCGTCAAGTAACCAGTTATTACAGACATAGATATCTTAAAACAAAACATGTTCCGACAACTCAGATTTAAATAAATAAATTATTCGTTTGTTTCTAGACTCTCATTCCTACTTGATTCCACAAAGCAGGTAAGCACAACATCCTAAGCAATCAAACACCTGACACACACGTTAAAATAACAGTCAATACACATAGTGTAAAGGTGAGCATACAAGTGTAATATTAATAGTAGAGTTCGAAAGTGTTTACGCATAACCAGCATGTAACATGTATAGTGTGAAGCTAGTAGGTTATCGACAATGAAATATGCACAGACTAGACTGCGAGTTGTAGAATGCGTAACACATATCACCACTGTGACACGTGAAGAGGTAACCTTAACAACCCATGTCCATGACAGGTGCTGAGTCCAAACAAATAGTACTATCGTTGCTAAGGCGTCAGGCAACAATCACTGTGTTAACATAACATACGAGCATTCATCGAGTAACACATATCATGCAATAACGGTCAGCGTATAAATAGTGTTTGCGTTGTGTGTCGATGTGATTTAGAATAGGTAACGTATGTAACACCCAAAAGTGCATAAAGCAAAAAGGGGTCGAGTATACTCACAACGATGGAAGTAGGGTGCGCTAGAGTGATTAGCCTGAATAGTTAGCGATAGCATAAGTGAATGAACGGTGCGTTAAACGGTGTGAAGTGAACAAGTGTCGGATGGTAATCCGATCGGATGTCAATCCGATCGGATGGTCATTCGATCGGATGTCAATCCGTTCGGATGGTCATCCGATTGGATGGCCATTCGATCGGATTGACATTCGTTTGGTAAGGATTTGTTTGTGTATGATGGCTTTGAAGTTTTCGTTGTAGCATTTTGAAAACAAAGAAGTATCTTTATCCTTCAGGTTGATCGATCGAACGGTCGTTTGATCAGATGGTGATCCAATTGGCGAGGCCTCTTAGTTGAGAACAAGTTCACAGCAGGACGGTCACTCGATCGGATAGTAATCCTATCGGATAACAATCCGTTATAACTGATGTTCTTTGAAAATTATAAAATTTTAAGTGTGGAACCAAGTGCAATCCGATCGGATTGCAGTTCAATCGGATGGTAATCCGATCGGACGACAATCTGTCCCCACGATCCTGATCGTCTTGAACTTGATTATTTTTGAAAAGTTTTGCGGTTTACTCGAGATGTGACCCCTGTGCCTCTGCAACCATCAAACAAATACCAAATTTATAAAATATTGTGTTTCATAATTGGGAATTGTAAAAATATGTGTATCGTTTGCACATATCAATTCATGTTCGATTTCAAGCTTTAAATCGCTTTCTGGAAGGTTATACGCGCACTGATGCGTAAATATAACCATTTTAATGCAAAGAACACTCCGAAATAGTGAAATAGGCTTAACATACCTTAAATAACCTTTACATAACTTAGAAATAAATTTTGGAGGGTTTGGTGTGGCGAAATCAAGTTTATTCGCTTACAGGGACTAATTTCGACAAACAGCGAAAGTATGCCGATTCGTACTGTAAAGAACATTCCTAAACATGACCATATGTTAAACATACCCTAAATATCCTTTACATAGCTTAGAAATCGGCTTTGAAGGGTTCGGTATGCTAAAATAAACTTATTTGATCAATAGAGACTAAAAGCTTCAAAAGTGCATAAGTTTGCATTTTCGCGCATATCTTACGTTCTGAATACATCCGGACATCCAAAAATTTACGTAATCATTAAAATATTTTATTTTAGTGATTGGCATGATAAAATTCCATTCGTCGCGTAATTTGGATCGTTTTTGCGTTTATTACAATTTCTGTCGTAATTAACCGAACAGCAACCGTACGACCAAACGAACCGACATCCGAGATGTTTTTGAGCATATTTTAAGTTCCCTATACTTTAACTTTATTTTAGAGCCATGAAATGGGGTTAACGGGGCTTAAAAGTGCAAAAAAATCAAGTTTTACAAGTGCAGGGACCATTTTTGAAATTTCTGGCAGATACATTGAACTTGGTCCATTTTTGTGATTTTGATGGTTTTAACCCATGGTTTTGCAACCTATAGGCTGGTATTTAATGGTTTTTATGATACTATGGACTCATATTAGGGGCTCCCATGGTTTTAGAAAACAATGGGTGCAAGTGTACGGCCTAGATCAAAGCTCGGGTTTCAAGAAACGATCTTAACGGTTCTATGAAATCTATAAATACCCCCACCCACTTCACTCTCAAACTCACACCTTTGATCTGAATTTTTTCTCTAAGTTGATGTGTTATCACTTCATACCTGAGAATATTCGGATAAAAGCTTCCATTCTTGGACCCGTTGTAAGTCCTCTTTCGTTCTTTTACGCGTTTTAGCGTGAAAGTCAAACTATGTTTGACTTTCTGCATTGACCAGTTTATGGTCAACATGAAGTTCGTTTGAACTTCATAACGTGATCGTAATCACAATGGTTTTAGTCTCTTGTGACTATACCTACTGATTACCACGTTATATAGGCTTAGTGACGACGGCCAAAATACGTATTCTTGAGTATTTTGTAACCAAACTACTTTTAGGTATCAAAACCATTTGTTTTGATACCAAACCTGTTTTCAAACCTCGTTAAACATGTTTTAACATGTTTAGCTCGTCACTTTAGGTTTAGTCCTTATGTAGGGTCATAAGGTAAGCGGTCTAAACAACCGCTTATACTTTCGAACCCGACCCATTTGGTCGATCCTTAGGGTCCGACCCAACACATTAGGTGACCATAGTTGTATAGGGAATAACCTTCCAAGGTTATACCTTATGGTCACTTCATTTAAGTAGTTGTATGATAGGTAGTTTATATGCCTTAGGTAAATGACCAAAATACCCTTTTTGCGCCAAAATTCATTTTAAGCATATGTAACATAATTTTTGACATCTAAACTAATTAGGCAATATT